>ML779974.1:90540-122681 GCA_009831015.1 Picea engelmannii
ATATTACTACATTTATAATAATGAGTTAATACATTATTATAATGTATTAGTAATATATTAATATTTTAATAATGTATAGATACTTTTTTAATATATTAATTCTTTAATATTAATGTTTTAGTATATACTATTATAATTTATTATAATTTATTAGGTAATGTATTTGTTTGTGTTTTATTACTACATTTATAATAATGAGTTAATACATTATTATAATGTATTAGTTATATATTAATATCTTAATAATATATAGATATTTTTTAATGTATTACTTTTTATTATTAATGTTTTAATGTTTTAGTATCAATATTTATGTTTTATTTATAAAATATTTAATACATTAATATATTTAATATATTAATTCATTAATACATTTATGTATTAATGATGTTTTACTAATGTATTAGTATATTAATACATTAATGTATTAATATATGAATAATGTTTTACTAATATATTAATTAATAATGATGCTTTAATGTATTAATGATGCTTTAATATATTAATGCATTAATGTAATAATACATTAATGTATTTAATACATTTAATACATCAATATATTTAATACATTAATGTATTTAATATATTAATGTATTAAATACATTAATGTAATACATTAAATACATCGATACATTAAATATATTGATACATTAAATACATTAATGTATTAAATACATTGATACATTAATGTATTAATACATTAATGCATTAATACATTAATATATTAATGTATTAATATATTATAGCATTAAAATAATAATAAATTAAAGCATTATTATTAATTATTAATTAATACATTAATTAATTAATGTATTTAATGTATTAATGTTATTTGAGGCATGTCGGCCGTCAAATAGCAACAACCACATTTATGTAAAAAGTGGTTGATATATGTCGATCGGCCCCATTAATTTTAAAAAAGTGGAAAATGGGCCCGATCGGTGTATATCAACCACTTTTTACATAAATGTGGTTGTTGCTAGTGATATATATTGTGTAGATGTTGTATTTTAGTATTAGACAATTAAAATTAATAATCTAAACAGATAAATATTGTTACGGTTATATAACCGATATTCAATAAGCTTGGACACTTCAAATTAATAATCTAAACATATAAATATATAGAATATTGTTAAGGTTATATAACCAATACACAATACGTAATTATATTTGTGCATAACAAAATTTTGTTGAACCAAAATCCCGAGTTAGAAACTTCTCATAAATTTGACGTAACGAATATAACCTGAGCTCAAGACCATTACAACAATAAAAACATAAATACATAAATGGGTTAATCATCACAAGTTTATAATGGATAGAAGTTTTTTTTTTCATAAGAAAAAATACTTATATTAGAAAATATAACTATTACATAACTTTCATAAGTACATATTTTTCAAAACATTTTATGCTGCTACACAGTCAAGATTTCAGCATATGATATCAAACCTACAGAGCTAGGAATCTCTATAAATGTAGTCACTAAAAAATATTACATCTTTTTTGTACACTTCAAAAATACTATATGTTGAATTTTAAGCTGTATAAATTTTCTGTTGAGATCTCTTATCTTTTTCATCCATGGCTACAGGTAGACCACCTGAACATTATTTGCATTAGTAAACCAGTCAATAATCACTTTTGAATCACCTACCAATTGCAACCTTGTTACCTTTTTATAATGAGCAAAAAATAATATACACAACAATGCTAGTAGTTCATCTTTAGTATTAGTACCACTGCCACAATTCATTTTGATTATGAAAGTACCCAACACAGGACCTTTTAATACAACTCCTGCTCCACATTTGCTAGGGCCATGAAATCCTCTTTTTACTAAGTTTTCCAAAGTGAAATTCTTTGTTCTAACAGTGGCCACATAAATAGTTTAACTTTTAATGGAAACAACCATTTCCATAGATCATTATACCAGAAAACAGGTTCAGTCTGATCAACCTCCAGCATTTGAACTTCATAGTCTTTCTTTGCACTTACTTGGCCACTTTTGGTATCCCAGGACCACATTAATAAGTCTTTGTCATTATTCAGTTCAATACGCAAACTGACTCAACCTTTCACATAGTTATTCCATTCATCTTTTAAGTCTCCTTCCAATCCTAAAATCGTTTCCTTTATCCACCTTGTTTGTCTATAATTTTCGAAATACACAGTTCTTACTTGTGCCCAAAATTCAAATCCTGGGTCCTTTAGTTTTAAAATAAGATTCCTTGAGAGTTCATAAAAATTATGTAACCCAACCATGGAATCATAACCAATTCTGACATCCCTTCCATCTTCTTCTTTCTAGACCAACCACTCATTTAAAATATTTAAAGACGATGTGAGATCCCTCCAAATATTAGAGGCACCATTCCACTTTCTCATTCCTTGCCTAAGCCATGCAACCACATACTTCTTCCTGAGATATTTATTCACAATTTTCTCATTCCAAAGCCGAGGTACCATGAGGTACCTCCACAATTTTTTTGTTGCAAGTGTTTTTCCAAAAGTGAAGATATTTTTTATACCCCACCCCACCAACCTCTTAGGGTTAGCTATCTTATCCCATCTTATCAAGTGTATGTCTTCTTTTTCCTTTTTTCTAGTCCACATAAAAATGAACGTTCTCCTTCTAATAATATTGAGTATACTTTTTGGAATCTTTGCCAGAGAGAGCCAATAAAAATGTATACTTTCAAGTACAACTTTCACCAGTGTCACCCTTCCCCCTAAGCTTAACCATCTTAGGTTCCAATTAGCAATCATTTTCTCAAACTTTCTCACCAACCAATACTAATCAGCCTTATTATAACAATTGAGTTTAAGAAAACAACCCAGATACTTAAACCCTTCATCTACAGATTTTACATCATAAGGAAAACCTCCTTCATTAAAGTTATATCCTCTACTGACCAACCAACTTCAAGAAACATTGATCTATGTGGACTAAAAGTCATACCAGTGGCTTTACTAAACAATTCTAGAAGGTCCTTATATAAATTCCACTCAACAAGCATGCCATTTCCAAACAGAATAATGTCATCAACAAACATCAAATGAGTAATATATAACCCTCTAGACACCAGAATAACTTCTAAGCTCTTATCTCTAACCTACTCCTTTATATCTCTTCTTATGTCTTCCAAAACAAGAAGAAAGAGTAAAGGGGATAATGGGAACCCTTGTTTTAATCCCCTTGAACTTTTAAAAAGGTCTGTAGGTTTGCCATTAATTAATACAACAATGTTTGCAAAGGTTACACACCCCATGATTCAATCAGTTGCTTCTAAGGTCATTCCCACTTGTAACAACACCAATCTTAGGAAACCCAAGTCAACTATGTCATATGCCTTTATCATATCTAGTTTAAGTACCATAACTTTGATATTTTTAACCTTAATACTATGCAAACCTTCCTGAACTATGCCAATAGAATCGGTGATTTGTCTTCCTTCTAGAGAGCCAAATTGTCCCTTTGATATACCATAGGAAAGAGAAGTTTTAATTTTGTTGGCAATAATTTTTGTAATGATTTTATACATCATGTTATAAAGAGATATGTGCTTATAATACACAAAATTTCCTAGATTATCACTCTTTGGAACCAGAGCAAGAAAATTTGCGTTCAAAGCACCATAAACCCTACCTTTATTTCTTGATTTTTCAACCATCTCCACTAATTCATCACCCAGAATGTCAAAAAAAGCTAGAAAAAACTGTATTGTCCAACCATCTGGCCCAGGGATTTTTGAAGCTTTAAATCCTTTGAGGATTGATAAAAATTATTTTGTAGTTACAGGTAAGGTTAATCTTTGACTATCTTCTTCTGTGATGGCAAGGTTAGGCTGGGCCAAGAAAATATTTCGGAAGAATTCAACTGCTTCCTTTTGAAGATCTTCATTGCTAGTTATCACTGTCCCATCCTCCTTGGATAACTCCCAAATAGTGTTGATTTGTTTCCATAGTTAGCATAGGCATGAAAAAAATTAGTATTTCTATCACCTTATGCTAGCCAGTTCAGACGACTCTTTTGTCTCTAGGTTTCCTCTTATTGTCTCAAAAGTACCAATTTTCTTTGGTCTTTTGCTGCAATCATGTCTTTTTCTATCTCGTTCTCAAATCCACAAGGATGATTTGAGTAAATTATATCTAATTCTACCTCCAACTTAACCAATTCCTCCTTTGCTTTTATCTTTTTCTTTTTTTCCAAACTAATCATCAAGGCCTTGAGTAACTTTAGTTTCTTTACCATTGACTCTGTAGGATTTAAGATCTCTGATCCCAAAAGTCTAGCTCAGTTGGACCTGATAAAATTTACAAATTATGGCTCATCCATCCAAATAGAATTAAACTTGAAGGGGAAACAAACCTCTCTAATATATTTTTCCAAGTGTAGAATAATTGGCATATGATAAAAAATATTTAGATTACACACTACAGTTTTGTATCTATATCTTGTAGTCGCAAGGTCCTCAAAAATAAAAAATCAATCCAACCTCTTTGCAATATACTCTTGTCCTCTTCTACCATTTCTACATGTAGGTTGCAGTTTTAAGGGTTCAATATCCACTATCCTCTCCTCTTGTAGCAGCTTACTAAAGTATGGCTGTAAAGGATCTACTCTAGTATGTTCACCCCACACCTCTCTGAATGAGGTAGTAAATTTGAGATTTCCCCCCAGTATTAGATTTTGATCATTGAAAATACCATCCTTCTTGTTAGTCTCCCAAAAGACCTCTCTGTCAGTATAAGGAGTGTAGCAGTTGATCACGTTCAAATTTCTGTCAAGGTCTTTTACACGCCCCTCCAACAATATCCCTACAGGAATTAGGTAAGCGGAAAAGTTAGCTTTCCTTGGATATAGTCGTAAGATTTGGTGGCATTGATTTTTAATGTTTTGAAGTTTGTAATATGGTGCGAGGGGTTTTATAGACAAAGGGGAAGGGATTTCATTGATTCTTTAAAGAAATTTCCAAGTAAATTCCTTGAAAGTGAAGACGAACTAAGATAAAGTGTCTACACACAAATAGTTGTTTGTGTGGTGAATTGACTTCCCCAAATTCTGAGCATAGATTTTGTTGAACTAGATAGAAATCCAACAACTAGCAATATTGTGTTATAATACCATTAACAAAGATTGTATTAAGGTGTTGGAATTACAAAACGTAATGTCAAAAATCTCTAAGTTTGAAGAACGAAGAAGGGGGATCGAATATGTAGCCATGAATCTAGTAAGAACTAACAATCATCATCGCCAAAAAAATCAACAAAGTATGTGCTAGAGTAAGTGATGATATAGATGTGTTCATTGAAACATGCAAGAACATGATGCTCCTTCATGAATTTGAAAGAATTGACAATTCCCTCCCAAAAATTATAGCCATTACATATAATGGTGTTAATTTTTGAATTACAATTGTTCTTCCTGGAAAGTGGATAAATGTTGATAATTGCTCAATATGAAATGATTTTTGTTGGTTAAACCCGTGTTCTTGTAAACTTAGTGTAATATCCTCAAATTTTAGAATATTAAATTCTAAGTGAACTCTGAAATAAACTTCCATTTTTGGAAAATTCGAATTTGGAAATTATTTTCCATTTATGTCAAATCCAAATTTGGAATTTTGGTTGTTGCAATTAATTATTTCATGGTTGTTAGGAAACTATTTGACTTGCCCAACTATCCTCTTTTATTTTGTCACATGTGTAATACAAACTTTTAATAAATTAAATGTTGGAAGACAAATGGAATGACCAGGTTAAAAATAGTTGACCATGACTCCATGAGTGGGGAATAGGTTTGAATTACTTCAAGGCTGATTTTTACAAGTGGAAGAAGTGGAATTTGACCACTAGAAGCCCCTAAAAATCAGGGATTTGTAAAGCTGCAAATTTCCCCAAGGAGGAAAGGAAATACCTAGGCACAAGGATGTATATTTTAACAACATATGGAGGAGGCAGGATGCTGCTTAGTATGTTGGGGGAAGGAAAAATGTTTGTTGTTATGAACACTGTTAGTGTGAGGAAAAGATTTTTTCTGATCTGTGGATGGTGACTATAGCTAAGGAGGATCATCCAGTTTTCCCTTATGGACTCATGGTCAGGCTAGGGGTTGAGCAGGAAAAGTGAATTTGGTTGTTTTGTTCTATGGTTGAGTGGAACGTGGATGTTCCATTTGTATTCCAGCAACAGGTTTCATATATGTATCTTAACTTGTATTCTTTTGTCAATGTTATATTTATGGTTATGTTAATTGTTAGGAATGTGTTAACTATGTATAGATAATTGAAATCAGTTCTTAAGGGATTGTATGAGCATATTATACTATGGTTGAACATAGTTGAATGATATTGGAAATGTTTCTTATTTGAAATATGATGGTTGTACACATATTCTTAAATACACACACACACACACACACACACACACACACACACGTGTGTGTGTGTGTGTGCTCATACAAAAACATAATAGATCTATGTTTAGGTGCCTATTGTCCTTTGAGATTATGTATTTGGATTTCTATTCAAATATGTACATACCAAAACATTGTAGAGAAATATTGCAATAGGGAATAAACTTAGATGGTATTCTTATCAATTTGATAACAAGCAAAGAATAGGTAGAAAGAATAATAGTCCCAATATATTCTTTATTTTATCTATTACCATAGAAAGATAGTGATTTAGTAGACTACAAAGTGTCTTGCAAAAGTAACCGTCATATTCAAATGAATCTTGTTCAAAATTTACAGCTAGAGTACCATAGATCAAGAACACCACATTCTTTTGTGATGTAAACAAAACCTTAGGAAAGTCCCTTCAAAATTATGTATGTAGTTGAAGATTAATGCACGCATAGGTCAGTAAAGGAAGGACATTTAACTAAAATACATTTTATTCTAGGATACTTCCTTCATCTGATTACACTGACTTGCACAACTTCAAAAAGAAGTAAAATGAGGGTTTAGTAACTTTGTTAGCATTTTAGTTCTATGGAAATTAAATAATAGAATAAAACAAGGAAAAAACTTAGTTTGAGTCCTGATGAAAACCAAATCTCCTTTTGTTCCTTGTGAGACAATCTGTCCATGATCTAGGAGGAGGAGAAGTCGACCCAAAACCGATTGATGGGTACCCTCGCAAAACAGAAAGGGCCAATAATTAATTTTTTATATATCCCTGCATAGAATTTTTCACTTGTAAAATTGAGGAAGCATAACAAACATTTAAGTAAAGATATGTTGACTCAAAGTTTTTGTATTTGCCTCTAAACCTTTAGGTTATAGATTACAGAGAATGGTTATAGATAGAAAGGTACAAACAAAAATTAGAGAAGAAGATTTAAAATGAATAGTTAACAAGGAGGAAGCAACAGTAAGTAAAGAAGTAAAACCAATTATCATCGAAATAGACCGTGTATAGAGTGATCAAACATGAAGTACATACTAGGAATTTCCAAACCCTGTGTAGAAGACCAAATAAACAGAAGGATTTGATTATGGCAAGGTTAACGATTAAACAAAGCTACCATTTAATTCCTTGTAACACACAGTTGGAATTTCCAATTTGGGGTAACGATCACAATAAAGGAATTAATAAATTACCAAGAATTCATAGAGGCACAAAAGATGTGATGTGAGTTTATTCACAATAAAGGGATCATTAAAATTCAATAGCATTTACAAAAATGTAAAATACGAAAATATGAGTGCATAAAAATTTACAGTAACAACCCAATTCATAGGTTAAAGTCTAACTGTGAAAAAACGTGCTTGAACCTTACAATTTTTGTTCCACATATATTTAATAGATGAGGCGGCGAATGAATACAATCTTAGGGGTTAGAAAATAATAAAAAAGGATACCCTCTCTTTTGTTAGTACAGAGTGGTCGACATAGGAAAAGCCTTTTCGTACATGGTTTAATTTTATAACTGTATCAGATGAGAGATCAAGTGAAGGATGTTTCCGAGGTGGCCGTGGGACAAAAAACGATTCTTCACAACAGAGAAATTTTTACAACGAGAGGATACAAACAATTGTTGTTGCTAGTTTCAAAATGAATAAGATCATGTTAATGTTTCATGTACAGAGTATAAATACAATTTTTTCCTACAGAGTTTAAAAAATGGTCAACTTGGAATAACATCAGCCAGCGTAGTAAGTTTTGAGAGGTTTGGACGAAGTCTAGAGAGTAAGAATAGCACTGATATCTTCTGACAGTGTCCTTCAACCAAGGCCTACTGGTATAGTCTTATGACCTAAAGGTTATTCTCTTTTATGAAAGAGGGTCGCGAGGTAATGACCTTGTTCATTTTTTGAATAAAAGAAAACGAGAAAAGATCATAGGGTTTAAATTATAATAATTATTCAAGCCATGGTTTGACTTAGAAGGGATTGCAAAAGACTATAGTCTTGAATACTGACAGTCAACTGAAAGGAAAACTCAATTACCTCTCAAACCCAAGTGTAAAATATAAAGGTTTTTCACCTAAATTACGAATGGAACCATAAACAAGATGGAATCCTGGGAAGAAAATGTGTATGGAGGCACAACTATCATGCATTTTCAACCCTAAAAACAAGAAAATAAACATGAGGTTTGCTACATTGAACCTCTCAATTATTACATTTCACTAGACAAAAAATACATCTACAAAATACTTCTCATAGAGAACATAAGTAAAAGAACAGTTAATCACCCTTGCGCATAGAGAACCCCGTATGTGTGTTTCCTCCTTCCATCGCTCACTAGAGTCGAGATTTACCAAAATCATCGGTTGTATACAACGCAGAGGAAAAATTTTGTTACAAGACTAAAGGGGAAACTATGAAGAATAAATGTTACCTCAAGGCCCTCGCTAGAGGAGTAAAAGCGACAAGTATGCCCCATGCCTTTTCCATGTGAAGTTGAAGGAAGTGGTGACCTTACATTGGGAGTTTTTTCCAAAGTGTCAGTTCTGGAGGGTACTAAACAACCATCATATTTAATGGGTTGGCCAGAAGTAAATGTATGCATTCTAGCATAGAGTAGGTTAAGACACTATCTTTCATCCACCACAAAACAATTTTTTAACCAATTAAATGTGGGGTTATGTTTAATCCTATATATAACCCTAGATCGAGAAGACCATGTTAGGAGTTGAGTAGGGTTACCGTTGTTTAATTGTAGGTACATCGTTCACTCCTCTTTGTTTAAATATTTTCGCTGCACTATGGTAAACTAATATGATTTTATGGGTAAAATAAATCCTAGCACTTAGGACTTATGTCTCCTAGCTCAAAATTATGTCTGCAATGTGTTGATCTTATGTCCATAATTTTTAGCACTCACAACTTGTATAACATAGTCTATTACATGATTTAATATGGATAGCATGTCTTGACATAGACCTAGTGGTCATAGTCACAAAATTCTTCAATACAAATAAGTGTATGATTATAATCCAATAACAACGCTATGATGAAATATAACAATAATAGACAAGTGAATTTAAATCTCCTTCGGCCTTTAAGAGGGATAATCATAGAGAGGTAACACTATTATGCATATACAATAAAGGAATAAGATATATATAATGGATTATCTCTGTGTCGCAAACAATGTTGGAGATTTAATGGACTTTAATGTTCCCTAACAACAAAAAAAATTGTGAAATTTGAGGTACATTACATATGGTATCAGAGTTCTAGGTTACAACACTTGGACCTCAGGGCAAGGCCAACATTTCTAATTACTTTATTTATGTTGAAGAAAATAAAACTAAGAAATATGTTTACTGTTATAAACAAAAAAATTATTTGTATGTTGTGATAATGTCACTGTAGAATGAAGAAGAAATCAGACCTAAATAGAATCCAAATCAAGGACATCCTAAATAACCATAGCATAACAATGAAGGATGTTGAGCCACCTCGGTTTTGGAAACAATGAAGAACCTCACCGTGGAATTACAAGTGTTTAAAGAAGATAACGAAAAGATGAAAAAAGCACAGGAAGACCAGTTAGAAATAAATGAAGTGATTCTACGCATTATAGTAACCAAGAGGATCCCAAAGAACAATTACAAAGAGGAAGAAGTTAGCAAAAGTTCCTCTAAAAACTCTTTTCATGAAACAAAAAACGAGGGTAGTTCTTCCGAAGACATCCACATTACAGAAAACAAAACAACTATGGGAAGAAAAAGGAAAGAATTAAATCACCTAGAAGGTGAATTCAAGAAAATAAAACCATCCAACTTTGATGGAGAATCAAGGATGGGTGAAGAGGCTAAAGCGTGGCTACTAGATATAAATAAGTACTTCCAAATTTACAAATACTCTAGTAATATGAAAGTCAGAATGGCCATTTACAACTTGAAGGGAAAAGAAAGTATCTGGTGGCTAAGGGATTGAAAGAGAAATAACTAGAATGGTCATATTTTAAAAAATATTTTAAGAAGCAATGTTTTTCATAAAGCTATTAAGAAAGAAGAACTAAGGAATTCTACGAACTAAGACTTGGAAAAATGACCATGGATGATCTGATAAATAAATTTCTAGAACTATTGAGATTTGTACCATACATCAAAGAAGACAAATTAAAGATACAATGATTCTTAAGATGTCTACCAAAGTCGTACAATGACATAATTGAATTTGACAATCCCAAGTATTTAAATGAAGTGTTTAGAAAGGCGCGAATGTGCTATGATCAGTACAAACAAAGCTCTGAAATTGCCAAAGTATGGAAGGACAATAAACATAACAGAATGAATCAACGAAAGAAATGATTCCAACCAGCCCCCTTTTCGTAATATGGCGAAAGGTTTCCAAAAGAAGGAATATCATTTAAAAACTGAGAACGGTCAAGGGGGAGGTATACCAGCTAACCTGGGATTCAAGAAATTTTGGGACAAACCCAAAGAACCATTGAAGTGTTGGGAGTGTGGAGAACCTCACTTGAGGAGAAATTGTCCATGCTTAATTTCCACAGCAAGAACTTTAGTCCATCACCTAGAAGAATCTTCAACAATAGGAGATATGGGCATAAGCGTGCACATAATTAATGCAGTTGTGGATGGCAGGAAAGCTAATCATCAATCCACTATTATGGAGGTTGAAGTTAAAATTCATGATAATCGCATTTCCATATTAATTGACCAAGGAGCTAGTCTGATTTATGTCACTCCTAGTTTAGTTGAATTGAACAAGCTCAAGAAAGTAAAGCATACTAAGTCCTGGTTAGTACAATTAGCAACAGGGAACAAGAGAAAGGTAACAAATTTTATTCATGAATGTGAACTCAGCATAGACGGTCAAAGTACAAAGTTAGATATGAACATTTTCCCTTTGGGATCTTACAATTTAATCATTGGAATGGACTGGTTAGAGAAACATAAAGTAATATTAAACTATTACGAAAATTCACTTATTTATAGAGACAAAAACAACACAGTTAAAATGATACAAGGGATCAAAGCACTAGTTTCGGTTAGGCAGATATGAGCAATGTAGTTTAAGAAATATATGAGCAAAGGTTCTCAAGTTTATGTTGTTCATGTAACTAATATGTTAGAAAAGAAAAAAAATCCAGTTTAGAAGAATTTGCAGTCTTACATGGGTTTAGAGATGTATTTGTGGACAAAATACCAGAACTACCTCCAAGAAGAGAGATATATTTCTCTATCGATCTACTACCTGGATCTACCCTGATATCTAAGGCACCTTATAGAATGAGTTTGCCCAAATTAACGGAACTGAAAATTTAGCTACAAGAACTGCTAGATAAAGAATATATCAGACCAAGTGTCTCCCCTTAGGGAGCACTGGTTCTCTTCGTTAAAAGGAAATATGGGACCTTGATACTGTGCAGTGACTATCCACAACTAAATAAGATGACGATCAAGAATAAGTATCCTTTACCCAAAATTAATGACATGTTTGACCAAGTTGGAGGAGAAAATATCTTCTCTAAGTTATATTTAAGGTTGGTTTATCACCAAGTCAGAATAAAAGATGAAGATATAAATACAACAAAATTTAGAGCATGTTACAGACACTACGAGTTTGTCATAATTCCATTCGGTCTTACTAATGAACTAGCAACCTTTATGTGTTTGATGAATGGTATATTCAGTCAATATCTAGATAAATTTGTGTTGGTGTTTATCGACAATATTCTAGTTTACTCAAAAATGAAAGAATAACATGAAGAACATTTGAAAATAGTATTGGAGACCTTAATGAAGCATAAGTTATATGTGAAGTTTGATGAGTGTGAATTCTACCAAAGAAAGATACAGTACCTAGGAAACATGATATCCAAAGATGGTATTGTAGTTGATCCAGAAAAATATAAAATCCATTATGGAATGGCCTATCCCTAAAGATGTAGTAGACACCAGATCATTCATGGGAATTACAAGTTATTACCAAAGATTTATCGAAGGATTTTCTAAGATTGTGTATCAAATTACATCCCTATAGAAAAAGGGAATAAGATTTACTTGGTCACAAAAGTGTCAGGACAACTTTGATAAATTAAAAAGACTGTTAACTAAAACACCTACCCTAAGGGTAGAAGACCCCGATAAAGATTTTACAGTTTGCGTGGATGCAAGCAAAGAAGTCTTGGGAGGTGTCCTAACACAAGATGGACATGTCATCTATTACGAATCATGTAAACTGAAAAAACATGAATGGAATTATGTTACACATGATTTGGAATTAGCATCTATAATTCATGCTCTGAAAATGTGGCGAAATTATTTAATGGGGAGAAGGCTTCTGTTATTAACCGAAAAAAGTGGTGTAAATTTTTTATTCAGTCAACTAGATCTCAACGCAAAGCAAGCAAGATGGTTGGACTTTTTAAGTGAATTTGATTTCAAAGTATGACACATCAAAGGTAAAGAAAACAAAGTTGTAGATTTTCTAAGTCGGAGGACTAACAAACTTTATGAGATAAGTGTTAGCAAAGCAGAAAACGACATCGAACAAATAATAAAATCTGCAAGTAGTAATGATGAAAAGTACATTAAAACAACAACATAATTGCAAGAAAATGCAGAAAAACTGAACAAAACAGATCCGAGTTTAGACATAAATGGATTGTTAAGGTTCAAAAAAAAGTTGTATGTAACTAATTCTATTGATTTAAAATCAACATTTTTTTATGAATTGCACAAAAAGTCGTATTCTAGTCATCCAGGATACCAAAAAATGGTAACAAACTTAAGAAAATAAATTTATTGGCCTAACATGAAGAGTGAAACAACTGATATTTATCTAAATTCTTATATTGTCAATAGGTAAAGGTTGAACATCAACATCCAACTAGTTTTCTATAGCCTCTACCTATACCAGAATGGAAGTGGGAGATTATCTCGTTGGACTTCATCACAAGTTTTCCTAAGACTCAAAAGCAAAATGACTCGATTATGGTAGTGATTGACAAACATAGAAAATATGCACATTTTATACCTGTGAAATATACTTATAAAGAAATTAATATTGCTGAATTTGTTTTGAAAAAATTATTTAGATTGCATGGAATTCCTAAGATGGTGATCTACGATAGAGATGTCAAATTTACATAAAAGTGTTGGAAGGAATTGTTTGCAGGATTGGATACTAACCTAAATTTCAACACAAGCTACCATCCACAAATGGATGGGCAAACTAAACAAACAAATTAGATTGTGGAAGACATGTTACGAATGTACGTAAGAACGAAACCAACTAAGTGGTAGGAGTACCTACACTTAGTTGAATTTGCTGACAATAATGACTATCATACATCAACCAAGATGAGTCCCTTCAAAGCGTTATACAGAAGGAAATGCACAACCCCGATTAGCTGGGATAATCTAGTTGACAGGCTTATGATCGGACCAAAAATTCTCTAGGAAATGGAGAAAATTGTAAAAAGGGTACAACATAATTTAAAGGAGGCCCCAAACCGACAGAAAAGCTACGCAGATTTAAAAGGGAGACAGCAGGAATTTAAAATTGGGGAACATGTGTATCTAAAATTCAAATTAAGGAGGAGCTCTCTAAATCTAGGAAATTGTTCAAAGTTGGCGCCCAGGTTTTGTGGCCCCTTAGAGATTTTAGCTCGAATCGGACATGTGGTGTATCAACTAGCACTTCCTGCAAACTTAGAAGTTCATAATGTTTTTCATGTTTCCTTATTAAAAATGTATATTCATGATCCTACTCACATCATTGATTGAAACATGGTGCACATGGAAATAGAAGGCGAGTTCCAAGTGGAACCTCTACGCATTCTGGGCAGGAAATAAACATTACTATGGAACACATACATCGCCCAGGTAAAAGTGCAATGGAATCACTTTATCCCTGAGGAGGCCACTTGGGAATTGGAGGAAGTTTTGTTGAAATCGTATCCAACCTTATTTCGAGAGAGGAATGAACACTAAGGACAGTGTTGTACTTAAGGGGGAGAGGATGTAATATCCTCAAATTTTAGAATATTAAAATCTAAGTGAACTCTGAAATAAAATTTCCTTTTTGGAAAAATTGGATTTGGAAATTATTTTCCATTTATGGAAAATCCGAATTTGGAATTTTGATTCTTGTAATTAATTATTTGATGGTTTTTGGGAAAATATTTGACTTGCCCAACTATCCTCTTTTATTTTGACAAGTGTAAGAAATATTTTTAATAAATTAAATGATGGAAGACAAATTGAACATCTAGGTTAAAAATAGTTGACCATGACAACATGAGTGGGGAACATGTTTGAGTTACATCAAGGATTATTTTTACAAGTGGCAGAAGTGGAATTTGACCTATAGAAGCCCCTAAAAATCAGGGATTTGTAAAGCTATGAATTTCCCCAAGGAGGGAAGGAAAGACCTAGGCACAAGGATGCATATTTTAACAACATATGGAGGAGGCAGGACGTTGCTTAGTTTTTTGGGGGAAGGAAAATTGTTTGTTGTTATGAACACTGTTAGTGTGAGGCAAAGGATTTTTCTGATCTGTGGATGGTGACTATAGTTCAGGATCATTCAATTTTCCCTTATGGACTCATGGTCAGGATAGGGGTTGAGCAGGAAAAGTGAACTTGGTTATTCTGTTCTATGGTTGAGTGGAACGTGGTTGTTTCATTTGTATTCCAACAACAAGTTTCAGATATGTATCTTAGCTTGTATTTGTTTGTCAATGTTATATTTATGGTTATGTTAATTGTTAGGAAAGTGTTAACTCTGTATACATAAGTGAAATCAGTTCTTAAGGGATTGTATAACCATATTATACAATGGTTGAACATAGTTGAATGATACTGGAAATGTTTTTTATTTAAAATATGATGGTTGTACACATATCCTTCAATATATATATATATATATATATATATATATATATATATATATATATATATATATATATATATATATATATATATATATNATATCTATGTTTAGGTGCATATTGGCCATTGAGATTATGTATTTGGATTTCTACTCAAATATGTACATAACAAAACACTGTAGAAAAATATTGCAATAGGGAACAAACTTAGATGGTATTCTTATCAATTTGATAACATGCAAAGAATAGGTAGAAAGAATAGCAGTCTGAATATATTCTTTATTTTATCTATTACCACAGAAAGATAGTGATTCAGTAGACTAAAAAGTATCTTGCAAAATTAACCGTCGTATTCAAATGAATCTTGTTCAAAATTTACAGCTAGAGTACCATAGATCGAGAACTCCACATTCTTTTGTGTTGTAAAGAGAACCCTAGGAAAGTCTCTACAAAATTATGTATGTAGTTGAAGATTAATGCATGCATAGGCTAGTCAAGGAAGGACATGGAAATCGAATACCTTTCATGCTAAGATACTTCATTCATCCGATTACACCAACTTCCACAACTTGCAAAAGAAGTAAAACACGGGTTTAGTAACTTTACTAGCATTTTAGTTCTATGTGTAACAACCCTAGTTAAATAGTTCATAGGGATTTTTGAGTATAATTGATTAGATAATTAATTGTCCTAATATGGTTTTAATTAAACAATGATTAGTATTAATAATATTAATTATTTATCTATTTATTAATTAATTGTTTATAACTTTTGATTGATTAATTAATTAACTAATTGATTACATATCACATTCAATGACATGGGTAATAAATTTAAGAGGCTTAATAATTTTAATTTATTTAATTAAATACTTTACATATGAAGGGGATAAGATATTAATGAAGGGGATACGATATTAAAGAAGGGAATAAGATAATAAAGGAGGAGATAAGGAAATTAATGAGGAGGAGGAGAGTCGGTGAAGGGGGATATGACAGGGAGGAGTCTTACGGGGAGGATCATTATTTTGGAGGGGGGAAGCATTTTGAAGGGGGACTAGATTTCTGTTTGGATATTTTCTGGTGTGGGGAGTTTTTGGTGAACCATTGCAGGGGGCATCCGGTTGTTGGGGGTTTGGGGCACGGGGGCCAGGATTCCTTTCGGTATCCTGGAGCTAGGGAGTCAGAAAGGATGCTCCTAGTTGGATGGGAGGTTAGTCGATTTTGGCAGGGTATGGTCAAGCAGCAAGCTGGGCAAGGCAGCAACAGGGAGGACAACAAGACAAGCGAGAGTTTAGCATCAGACGAAGGTATTTTAATTTATGTATTTATTTTATGTATTATAAGGAATATGTAGTGTTATGTTGTTGTTTGTAATCTAATTAGGATATTTTCATAAATTTTAATTAAGCTAAATGGTTATATGTTGGTTATGATGTTATGAAATGTTAGGATAGCATTTCCTTCAAATAATTTTTTTTTTTTGTTTATAAGGCTTTGTGGAGCAGAACCCTACACATGGTATCAGAGCTGTAGTTCACAATCTGGGCCAAGGACCTACCCACCTACCCAGAATTAACCAAAAATGACCACTAAAACCCTATATTTACAACCCTTCAACAACCAAAGATAGCCTAGA
The DNA here is from genome assembly GCA_009831015.1 of Picea engelmannii. Taxonomy (NCBI): domain Eukaryota; kingdom Viridiplantae; phylum Streptophyta; class Pinopsida; order Pinales; family Pinaceae; genus Picea; species Picea engelmannii. Next base: position 107,508 of record ML779974.1, read on the forward strand.
AATGATAAACCCCACGAAGAAAACTACCTAGAAACCCTAAAGAAAAGAGTGAGTGTAGCAAAAAAAAAAGGAGACCCCACACATCCCTTGTTCCATTCATCTTCTACCTAACCTGCAAATGGCAAAGACAAGAAAAATACTCTGGTTATACTTATAGAAGAATTATGTTTTGTTGCCTTATTGATAAAATCTAAGATATATATAAAAATCATATTATATGTAAAATAACTGGCTTTGGAGAATCCTTCTTCTGCAAAATGGCCACTGCCCATCTGTGTGCTGGTGTGCATACCCTCAGGACACGTGTTCACAATCTCCCCTCCCCATCGAACCATGCTCACATGATCTGCTAGATGGTTGAATAGAAATGCAAGCCAGTACCCTACTAACTATTTGTCTCCGAATTTCAGCCACCAGTTTCCATGATTTGGATCCTGATCAGTTCAATCCATATATGAGAAATCATTAGAATTAGATCATAAACTAGAAGAAAATTGCTTCAAACTTCTAGCATAATCCTGGATAAATAGTTACAGTGAGCTAATTTAAGTAACCAATTGAAAATTACGGTGAACTAAGCAAACTAATATGTAACAATGATAATTGCAATTCAGTAGATTTATGCTAGTATAGACCCATAGAGGCCTATTTTGCATAGTCTGGGATTAACGTCTATGATCTAAAATAATTAATGTTATGATCCGTGATTGTATGGCTACATCCTGGCAAACACAAAAGCATTACAAAAAAAGAATTTATATAACAATATAATCTACCTTCCAAACAAGCAAACTGATATCAAATCGGCCACCATCATATTCTGAAGTTGGCGATATGGAAGCTCCAATGACGATTAGGTTATTTGTTTGCACGAATATGGCAGCCACAAAATATATGTTGTCTTATCCACTGATGAAATGTCCAAGCCTTCAAGTATCTTGTTGCCATATGCACCAAAGATCTGCAACTACTATCTTCCAATGCCACCAATAATGGATCGGTTGGATTTATCTTTGCAGCAGCCGAACCCATCATTTTTGTTTTTATAAAAAAAAAAATATTAAGGTCGAAGGCCCAATCTCAATCTCCAAGCCAAATGTTGAGCTATCAAGTAACAAATCCTAACACATCACAAGATGAAACCCAAGACCAAGCGCCAAACCACAGAGAATGTGTCAAAGTGAAATACGCATCTCAATAATGTGCGTGCACTGCAAAAAAAAAAAAATTAGCAATAAACAACAACAAAAAAAAAACCACCACAGGTAGCGTGAATGTCCCAAAACACTAACGCACACGGCACCACGAAAAGAGAGCCCACATGAGTCTTTATTGTGAACGATTTCACAAGCGTTAGCGCCAAAGACAACTCCGATCCCCGATCTTGTTTAGCATGAAAACCATACACAATTACACATGCGTCAAGTCCACAATTACACATGTAAACCATACACAAAGCCTAGAGCCAAACCAAAGGGTCTTTTGTTCTCTATGTGTCACCTATACTGTATCAATATCTCTCGGATCAAAGTCATACTACATATCCAACTATCAAATAATGCAAGCCAACTGATAACTAACCAAAGCCAAGGGCAGGTGCCAAGCCCTTTACATTGCACATGCCTCATCACGCATGTTTAGCACGCAACACCATACAGCCACAGGTCGAGCAACAATATACAAGCCAGGGACCCAGCGTGAGTGGGTAGCCTACCAGTGCCCAGCTACAAAACAATATACAACCCAGCGCACTCAAGAGCATGCGTCAAGAAAGCGTTAAACCAAGTCACGAGGAGGAAAGCCCACAAAGGGGCGTTGAACTATGCATCCACAAAACATAGCCGAACACAGTCGATACCAAGCGCCTAGTTACACAGCCGAGGGATTCGATAAGGAAAATGGATCCAGAGCCACGTAAGGAGGAGAAATATCATAATCCAGTGCACAAGTGCCAATGACCTAGCAACGAGCCAAAAGGAGGAGATTCCAAGAGGGTTTGGGTGCTCAACGTGTCTAAAAATTATATATATATATATATATATATATATATATATATTAGATAAAAAAAAATTATTGGACCCAATCCCATAGTTGTTGAGCCAAGCAGCTACACCAATAAATAACACAAAGATCAAACACCCAAACGCACAAGTGCTGAGTCGAACAAGCCACGACCAAGAGAGGAGCCTACAAGAGGCGTTTTATCTTGCACTAAACAAAAAAAAACCCAAGCACAAGCACCGAAAACCAATGCACAAATCATTCACCAAGCAACAATACAAGCCAGCGACTAACTACAGAAACCAAAAACACCTGACAAACAAGGAGGAGAAGCCATGAGAGAAGGCCATGGTGGCCGACCGCATAACTGGAAACCTCGCAAGAAGAAATAATGAGGAAAAGAGGAATTAGGGTTAAGGAATAGTTTAGGGTTAGGTATGAAGAGATGGAGGAAACGAGGGCGGCACGTGGGCTTCATGCGTGCCCGCCCTTTGTTATTTAAAAAAAAAAAAAAAAACATTGTTTTTAAATTAATTGTTTAAATTTATTATTGTTTATAAATTTAAAAAAAAATAAATTATTATTGTTTTTAAATTATTTGTTTAAATTTATTTATTTATTATTTTCTTTATAATGATTAATAAAAAAATATATATTAATAAATTAAGTTATAATTTTATTTTTTTGAAATATTTTGAAGTCTATGGGTTTTGAACCCATGACCACCCACTGCCTAAGCCTTAAGAAACAACCAAACACCAATGTGCCATGTATGTGCCTTGAAGAAAAAGAAAAAAAAAATTAATTAAATTAACTGGAAGGATTAATTATTAGTGATTAATTAATTAATAATAATACTAATATTAATTTACTAGACTTACTAAATGCGTTGATTAAGGCAACTGGAACTTTGGCTTTGTTGATTAAGTTAGTCTAGATTATTAGTTTTAATAAATAATCAACCTTAGGTTTGAAGTCACCTTATTTAGTTGTAAATGAAAAGTTTAAAGGACTTAGACTAGGACAAGTGGAAGGAGGCAACATACACACTAGGAAAGTAAGCTAGAAATATTGGTGAGTATGGCGCAAAGCTAGCGCAGCTACAGGGAAAGGGAGGCAATAGTTTTCTTAGGTGAACAAATCAATCTTAGATGCTTTAGCACTAACCTAGCTAATCCCCTAAAGAGAGTAATGTCTGTTGATAGAAAAGTAAAGAAAAACTTACTCTTAACCATGTTTCTAGTTGAAGTAGCACCAATTTGAAACGTCCTTGAACTCACCCTGACAACTTTGGTTGATGCAGGTTAAATCATACAGGATGGTTAGGACTCGAGGGAATCAAGGCAGAGGAGCGTCGTCACAGGCGCCGCCAACACCACCAGCGCCACCACCACCATTGTCGGAGCTATCTCTCATACTGCACTCTTTGGAGGCCATAAATGAGACTTTAAAGGGGCGACAACCAACAGGGACCTAAGTGGAACCCCCACTGTCTAGAATGGGTAATCGAGAATTTTCAAGGGGTTCAGGGGGAGGACCTCCACCCAAAGACATCACTCGAGAATTGCAGAATATCAAACTTCCATATTTTTCCAGGGGTAACACCAGTGAACGCGCGGAAGCATGGTTGGAAGACATGACAAGGTGTTTTTCCTTAAGGGACTATGCGTTCAACTCTAAGTCGAAGATAGCAATTTTTTAGTTAAGAGACAACACCTTGAACTGGTGGGGTAACCTGGAAAGACAACTACATCTTACCCCAGACACAGTATCTTGGGAACTTTTTGAGGAGAGGCTTCGAAGGAAATATCTGCTAGCCTGCTATGAGGAATAGCAAGTAGGAGCATTTCATGCCTTAATACAGGGAAACAGGGTCGTAGAAGAGTATGAGATTAGATTTATGGAATTGTTCAAGTATGTTTCATACATGGATAATGACCAATGACGGGTAGAATGCTTCGTCTATGGGCTAAACCCTAGGATCAGAGCTATGGTGTGAATGTGGAAACCGTCTTTAGTAGCAGAAGCAGTGGAAAATGCGCGTTACGCAGAGGAACACATGAACTTGAATGGAGGTATGAGGTTGACCTTTCTGCATCGTCCTGGATTCATCGAGAAGACCCCTAGGACATTTCCTAGGGGAAGGGGCTCAAGGCCACCTCCATATGGTAACAAAGTCACACCAAGGACGGTAACCGCAGAGATTTCAATGGCAACGAGTGTAACATCTCGTTCATCACCAATGATGTAGACAAGTCCACAGCCATCTCAAGGAACAACTAGTAGGGGCAGGGGTTTCAGGGGAAGGAACTCATTTCAGAGACAGTCACATAACATTGCGCAGGTTCAATCTCGTGTTACCTGTTGGGGATGTGGAGGACCCCATTACTAGCGTGACTGCCAAGAGTTACAATCAATATTTGTGAATAGAGAAGGAAAGGCCCTGAGGGGGAGAGCAAGTAGAAGCCACTAGATTTATGCAGTGGTTAATAATCGCCAGGTAGAACATCAATCCACGGTGGTGGAGTCATCAAGTATGCCAAATCATATCAACATTAAGATTTTATTTGATTCTGGTGCTACAGATAGTTTCAATTCACCTTCTGCATTAGAAAAGAGTGGGTTGGCAGCCTACGAGCACGATGACTTTAAACAAGTCGAGATGGCTTCGGGGGAAAAACAAGTGGTAGGACCTAGTGTTGATAATTGTATAGTAGACCCGGGAGTGTGTACTACCAGGTTGAAGGTATACATCACTGCTCTTGGGGCGTATGACCTAATCATTGGAATGGATTGGTTAGCAGCTCACCGAGCTTTGGTAGATTGTTTCGCAAAGAGGGTGCCTTGTGTCGATGATGAGGGAAGACCAGTAGAGATCCAGGGTGTACGGAGAAAGGTGTCATTACTCTTTATCTCAACTATGAAAGTTAAGAGATGCTTGAGGCAAGGGTGTCGACTATATGTAGTGGAAGCAGTGAATGAAAGGAAGGGACCCTCATTGGATCAGTACCCTGTATTGTCAGAATTTAAGGATGTTTTTCCGAACAAATTACCAGGGTTACCTCCTGAGAGGGAGCTTGATTTTACTATTGAGCTAAAACCTCGTGTAGAACCAATCTCCAAGACTCCATATCGGATGACAGTGCCGGAACTTTGTGAATTGTAAATGTAGTTGAAAGAGTTATTGGACTTAGGGATAATAAGGCCCAGTGTTTCACCTTGGGGTGCACCAGTAATTTTTGTAAAGAAGAAGGATGGATCCTTACGATTGTGTATAGACTACAGTGACTTGAACCATGCTATAGTGAAAAATAGGTACCCAATGTCACGAATAGATGACCTCTTCGATCAGATGAAAGGAGCGACGGTATTCTCAAAGATCGATTTGTGATCCAGGTATCTTCAATTAAGGATTAAGGAAGGCGATATCCCAAAAACTGCCTTTCGAACTCGGTTTGGACATTACGAGTTTTTCGTAGTACCTTTTGGATTGACCACTGTGCCAACAGTATTCATGTGCCTCATGAATAACATATTCCAGAAGTACTTAGACCGTTTTGTACAAGTCTTTCTAGATGACATCCTCATCTATTCCAAGAATGAAAGAGAACATGAGGAACACTTGCGAGTGGTTTTGTCCTGCCTTAGAGAGAACAAATTGTGTGGGAGGTTTTCGAAGTGTTCCTTCTTTCAGAAAGAGATCCACTATTTAGGTCATATCATTTCCGGTGAAGGAATCTTTGTGGACCCAGAAAAGGTAAAGGCCATTATGGAGTGGCCAGTACCGAAGAATGCCCATGAGGTGAGAAGCTTCATAGGTCTAGTAGGTTATTATCAGAGATTTGTGGAAGGATTCTCAAAAATAGCGAAACCCATCACCACTTTGCAACGCAAGGGGGTCAGGTATGAATGGAAAAAAGAATGTGATAGTGCATTCATTGAGCTTAAGAGGTTACTAGCTAGTTCCCCAATTCTACAAGTGCCAGATATGGAAAAGGACTTCACCGTCTACATGGATGCCTCAAAGCAAGGGTTGGGGGCCATGCTAATGCAGGATGGAGGAGTGATAGCTTATGCATCAAGAGAGTTGAAGAAACATGAAGAGCTATACTCGACTCATGATTTATAGTTGGCAGTTGTAATGTTAGCTCTGAAACTTTGGAGGCACTATCTTGTAAGGCGAAACTTTAAGCCAAAATGGACCATCAAAGTTTAAAATATCTCTTCACTCAAAGGGATCTGAATTCCAGGTAAAGGCGATGGAGTGAATTTATGAGTGAGTACGATTTTGGTATTTCATACGTCAAGGGAAAATAAAATGTGGTCGTAGATGCCTTGAGTAGGAGACCATGTATCTTCTCCTTGATACCCTTAAAAGTCAATCTGAGGGAACATGTGTTGACCCAAATCCAAGGAGACAGTTGGTATTTAAATGTTACTTCAAACCTCCAGAGTGGGAGGCAATTAGATCCAAAGTATGAAGGATATAGTCTGGAAGCAGACGGACTGTTAAGATATCGAGGAAGGATGTACATCCCTAAGAATGGGGATATTCACTGCATCATACTGAAGGAAGCCCATAGAGAACTTTATTGTGCGCATCTGGGTGTGAAGAAGATGTACGCAGACATGAGGAAGCTCTTTTTATGGGTAGAAATGAAGTGCAATGTAGTCCATTTCATCTCCAAATGCCTAGAGTGTTAGCAAGTGAAATCTGACCACCATCACTTGGCAGGCCTCCTACAACCACATGATGTTCCTATGTCCAAATGGGAAGTCATTTCTATGGATTTTGCTTTGGGGTTGTCGCTCACATCTCATAGACACAATGCCATTCTTGTGATAGTGGATAAGTTAACCAAGAGTGCTCATTTTATTCCGGTTAGAGACACTTACGATGTCACTGATGTGGCACGTGTGTTTGTAAATGAGGTTATCCATTTGCATGGGATAACTAAGAAGATCATTTCAAATAGGGACTCCAGATTCACTTCTAGGTTTTGGACAAGTTTACAGTCAGCGTTGGGGACTCAGTTGAACTTAAGCACAACTTATCATCCTAAAACAGATGGGCAAACCAAGAGAGTAAATCAAGTCATGGAAGACATTCTCAGGATGTATGTCATGGATAATCAAACCTAGTGGGAGAAGTACCTACTTTTGGTAGATTTTTCCTATAATAAAAGTTTTCATAGCACCATCGGAATGCCACCCTACAAAGACCTGTATGGAAGGTCATGCAGAACACCATTGAGTTGGGATAGATTAGAAGACCGAGTAACAGTTGGGCCAGAATTGATTCAAGAGATGGAGGAACAGGTGATTCTGATTAGGGAGAGACTAAAGGAAGCACATGATAGGCAGAAAAGTTATGCGGATGCACACAGGACCGACGAAAGTTATGAAGTGGGAGACCAAGTTTTCATTCGTATCAGGCCTAATAAGAGTACCATACGGTTCGGGAAGGGGACAAAGTTGTCACCTCGATTTATAAGACCGTTCACAATCCAAGAGAAAATTGTACCCGTTGCCTATCGTCTCGTACTTCCACCCCACTTGCATAAAACTCATAATGTTTTTCATGTATCTGTTTTACGTCATTATGTTGTTGATGAATCACATAAACTAAATTGGAAGGAATTGTAGGTATCGGATGTGGGAACTCTCACGGTAGAACCATTATGCATATTGGACCGTAGAGTTCGACAGCTCAGGAACCGTCTGATAGACCAAGTTAAGGTCCTATGGGACAAGTATAGTCCAGGATTTGCTACTTGGGAAGACGCCGAGACACTACGATGAGACTATCCCTCACTTTTTTTACCACCTCAAGAATATGTTTCTCGAAGGTGGGGTGTATGTAAAACCACCTTTTGACTTAGACAACTAGGATTACCTGAGGCCTACTTATATTATTTTCTCTTCACAGTGAAACTATTAAATGATACACTTAAACTTTTAAGACATATGAACCGTTATGAATGTTTAAATGTTATTGATGATGATGAATATAATTCGATCTACTATGTGAATGAAAATTTAATGAATGTTTAAATGTTATTGATGATGATGAATATAATGCGATCTACATTGTGCATGTAAATTTTACGAATATTTAAATGTTATTAATGATTATGTATATGATGTGACATATTGTGAGAATGTAAATTTTATGAATGTTTAAATGTTATTGATGAGGTTGGATATGATGCAATCTATTTGGTAAATGATAATTTTATGAATGGGTGTCGAAATTGAATTATGGGATATTATGAGATCTATTTCTAACTTGAAAAATTGATGTTAAGTCGTTGGTACACGAATATCGAATTGAAATGACGATTTCATGCAATTACATGATGATAATGCATAGAAATATATGAGTTTTTGTTACAGAATAATCTGCAGGTTATGGGCTATGAAATAGCCAACGTAATGATGATGAAAGTGGATATCATGACCACTAGATGAGAAACATTATGGTACGAATATTTGTAGCTGAAATTATATTGGTTTGGATGCATTGCTATGATATGTGGACCAGTGCAGGATTTCAGGTGATGAGACTGCCCAAAACCGAATAAACGATGACAAAACTCCTAGCAATATGGTGCCACTGTATATTCCATTGTAGGGTGTGGACCCTAGTTATGATTAGGAGGGGTGGAGGCATTTTGCACCGTGTATCCTCCAAAACCTGAAGTCATAGGAGAACGGTGTTAGCTCACTCTCCCCAAGACATGTGATGATGATCGTCAGTTGCCTGCTGGGGAAGCTTGGTCGAGATAGTGACACTTTCGCTTACGGGTTCTATTTGGAGTTAGGTCAATATAGTTGACGCTCCAAGATATTCCAACAGAGAAAGGATAAGAATGAATATGGGATAAGTTAGGGAGGAAATATGAGTAGAAATAGTTGAGAAAGTATGGAGATTTGTCTGATGGTGGAATTTAATGTTTTCCCTTCTAAAAAGAAAATGTGTATATATGAATATTCATAATTACGTAACTAAACCACAGTTGTCTAAGTAAAATTGTTGAACTAGATAATTGCAATTAAAGGATTTCGCAAACATTTGATTGGTTTATTGTCTTTTATAAAAGACTGGTCTTGTTGATTGGATTGGATGCATACATAAACTACTATAAGGGTGATAGTTATTGATTATTAGTACATGCACGAGACTTGTATGTACTAGCTACACATGCATTTCTTGTACATGTACACTAGTATGTATGAGTTTTCTTGGCTTAGCTACTAATAGTGTCGGTTAATTGTCATGAATGTGTGAACCATGTTTCTTTTCCTTGTATCATGAGATACCTTAACTTTGGGATGAAGTTTCCTGAAGGGTGGGTGTATGTAACAACCCTAGTTAAATAGTTCATAGGGATTTTTAAGTATAATTAATTAGATAATTAATTGTCCTAATATGGTTTTAATTAAACAATAATTAGTATTAATAATATTATTTATTTATTTATTTATTAATTAATTGTTTATAACTTTTGATTGATTAATTAATTGATTGATTGATTACATATCACATTCAATGACATGGGTAATAAATTTAAGGGGCTTAATAATTTTAATTTATTTAATTAAATACTTTGCATATGAAGGGGATAAGATATTAAAGAAGGGGATAAGATAATAAAGGAGGAGATAAGGAAATTAATGAGGGGGAGGAGAATCGGTGAAGGGGGATATGACGGGGAGGATTCTTACGGGGAGGATCATTATTTTGGAGGGGGGAAGCATTTTGAAGGGGGACTGGATTTCTATTTGGATATTTTTTGGTGTGGGGAGTTTTGATATTGTGAGTTTTTGGTGAACCATTGCAGGGGGCACTCGGTTGCTGGGGGTTTTGGGCATGAGGGCCAGGATTCCTTTCGATATCCTGGAGCTAGGGAGCCGAACAGGTTGCTCCTAGATGGCTAGGAGGCTAGTCGGTTTGGGCAGGGTATGGTCAAGCAACAATCTGGGCAAGGCAGAAACAGGGAGGACAACAAGACAAGTGGGAGTTTAGCATCAAATGAAGGTATTTAATTTATGTTTTTCTTTTATGTATTATAAGGAATATGCAATGTTATGTTGTTGTTTGTAAGCTAATTAGGACCTATTTGTAGATTTTAATTAAGATGAATGGTTATATGCTGGTTATGATGTTATGAAATGTTAGGATAGCATTTCCTTAAAATAATATTTTTTTTTGGTTTATACGGCTCTGTGGAGCAGAACCCTACACTATGGAAATTAAACAATAGAATAAGCCAAGGACAAAACTTATCTTGAGTCCTGATGAAAACCAGATCGCCTTTGGTTGCTTGTGAGACAATCTGTCCACGATCGAGGAGGAGGATGAGTGGACCCAAAACCGACTGATGAGTACCCTCACAAAACATAAAGGGCCAATCATTAAATTTTTATATATTCGTGCATAGAATTTTTCTAAAATTGAGGAAGCAGAACAGACATTTAAGTAAAGATATGTTGACTCAAAATTCCTGTATTTTCCTCTAAACCTTTTTAAATTCCCCCCCTTATTAATATTTCATGGGTAAATCACCACCATGGCTTATAAATCCATTTGCAAATACCATGTTCACCGTCACTTTTAGCTTTTTCAATCCATTTTCATGTTACTACACTTTTATGTAAAATCCACTTTAACTTTTACCTCTTTCATTTTAATCCACTTTCATGTTTACTCCACTTTCACGTTTACTCGACTTCCACTTAACTTTTCCACTTTTGTATTTATTAAAGTCACATTTAAATTTGAATACTTATTTACCTTTGACATCAATTCCAATAATTTATTCAACACAATTAAGAGATTATCAAAACAAATGATTGACCTTTGGAGGCATGTCAACAATTTGTGCTTCTTAGTCATTCTTATTGCCACCTTTAGTAAAACCCTACTATCAAAAAGAATATTCAACCCTTATGTAATTCAGAAATGAGTGGAATATAAATATAATCTCATTTTTAAGAAAGAGAAAGCCTTATCCGATATTTTCTCTCTCTCTTCTCTCCCATTTGTCCCTCATCAAGTCCTCCAGTTATGCTTCAAAAGTTAGTTTGATTAGTTTCAACTAGCTTTAGTTAGATAGTTAACAAACTTTTAGTTAAGTGGGAAAATTTTCAAATAAATAATTATAATAAGGGTTTTCATAAATAATAAATAATAGGTGGTAACTCTTTATATAACTTTATTGTTTAATTTTCATCATTTTCTTGTACCTACATAAGATTAAATATGTGTCATACCAAAAAATAAATGAACATCAATCAACTTCCAAAAATAATAGTCATGTCATAAACACACTTGTGACTCCCAAAAATAATTTAACCATGCCAAATACATATATGTGTGTCTTTGTCTGTGTGTTGTTTGTTGTAAAACAAAATAGAGTATGAATCTGTATAAATACAACTACATAGTAACAGTCATCATAAAATAAACTTAAAGGTTTTATTTTTTGTGGGAGGTTGTCCTTGTCTGTCCACTTTCCTGATATGATCCCACCGTGTGTGTCTATAAATATACCTTTGTAGTGTTCATGTATTCATTTGTTGATGCTTCAAAGTGCATATCACCAAAGGTGCTATTTCCTAATTCAAATCTATAAGAAATGGAGTGAAAAGTAACAGAATGGGAGGAGTTATTAGATGAACCAGAGCTAGGTGAGAAACCAAGTTTATTCCCTTTGATTGGTTTAGGCTCTTCAGATAAAGCTTTGGTTTTATTAAACTATTGAGATAACATTTCATTTGAATACATGGAAAAAACATGTTGAATTTGATTCTTAGGAGGTGGTGGAGGTAGTGGTAAAGGTACAATAGGTCAGTTATGATAATAAGGTTGAGGATAATGAATTATTTCACTACAACCATCAATACCTAGAATTTGAGGCTGCAAAGACACACATAGATTTACAATAATGTTAATGATGCTAGGATGAAATTGTAATTGGGGTCATACAGGTGGTGGTGGAGGATTAAAATATCCTTGACTTGCAATATTGAAAAGGCTAGTTTTCAATACTTGGTTAAACTCCTTGGATTCTACATCAAAATGGATAGACAATATAAGTCTCTTATTTATTTCCCCCTTCCAATCGATGTGTTGTCCTCTATTACAGTTTCCTCTATTTCCCCTGTTAGCTATGTTAGATATGTTGCTACCCTGGCTAAAAAATATCATCTATTAAACCTGGAGACTAAATTAGAGTATGTATACAACATGAAATAAAACCTCAAAGACAATTTTACATTTAAGATCATTTTAGAAATGGTTCTAACTCGATACGAAACAAAGCATGCAATCAATCAGAGATGAGTGGAAAAAGTAACCCAAAATCAAACTATTTGATCTATTTTAAAACATTTTTAGACTGTATAACTCATACAATTGATATTTATTCAGAACATGGGATTTGTTTATGCACCTGGTTATGCTATATTGATCAGAAACAGTAATATCACAAAAATTACCAATGAAACAACAAAATATGGAGAATATCATGCAAAAATGACACCTTTGTTGAAACGGGAGCAACTGTCACTTGCCTCTTCAAGGGGGCAATCTCTATCAGAGCAACGCTCTATTACAATAATTATCAAGACAAAACTTCTCATGCACTGACTCCTATTTATACTAAATATATTTAACAAAAGAACAATCTAGAGGAAGATCTTCCTAGAAGTGGAAGCTTTTATTAGGTCTTCTTACATTTGACTTGTTCACCTTATTAACAGGCCTTATTTATTAATATCATCCTTTATTATGTAGAAAATATAGTATTCTAACTAAATGAGGGGTTAGGAAGGCTATGTACCTAACATTCCCTCCCCCTTAAAAAAAACCTTGTCCTCAAGTCTTGAGATGAAGAAATTGTTGTAGAATTGTAGTCGACTCCCAAGTGGCATATTCTCGCTATGTGTCCTTCCACTGAACTAAAAATTCCTTGATAGTGCATTGGTGGAGATGACGCTCATGTTGGTCCAATACTGATTGTGGTTGCAACCAAATGGAACATTCTTCATCCAAATCATGTAGACTAGTATGAGTTTGGCACCTAGTGTCAGACACTTTATTTAAGCAGGAAACATGCAAAACAAGATGGAGCTTAGATTGAATGGGAAGATCTAACTGGTAGGCCACTGGCCCCACTCTCTTGAGAATAAAATAAGGACCATAAAATTTGGGGGAGACTTTTTGACAATGTTGGGCTTTGAGTGAAGTATTCTTATAAGGTTGCAGAAAAAGAAAGACATGCTCCCCTTCAACAAATTCACGTTTAGAACAACCCTAATCTGCTTGATGTTTCATGAAATTTTAAGACATGGACAAATTTTCTTTGAGAGTACGAAGAATGGCCATGCAAACTATAAGAGTTTTATCCAGTTGTTGAACCTTGGAGACATCGAGAATGTATGATAGAATTAAGTGTTTATTTTTTCCATAGACTTCTTCAAAAGGAGTCATGCAAGTGTTGGTATGGTAAGAGGTGTTGTTCCACCATTCGACGATCGGTAACCACTTAAACCATTGGTTTTTTATATCGGATGAAAAACACCTCAAATAAGTTTCCAAACACTTATTTACCGCTTCATTTTGTCCATCAATATGAGGATGATATGTGTTATAGCAAGATTTGCCTCACCCTATGGAAACTTCCATAAAGGGTTTTTTTCGATTTCCCTATGCAGACTTGAAGTCCCCTTTTTTCAAATCCAGAGAAAAAAACAATATTTTTCCACATATACACACGCTACCTATATTACAGCATGTGTATATGAAGGTTTCACCATTACATCCCACATACATCAGGATTTGTGCACAAAATTAAAAAATGGTGTCAATTTTCCATGTTACGTCATGAGATCTATGATCCTTGGCCTTCCATATATTGGAAACGTTATGAATTGACCCTTCATTTCCACTTGAAGGCTACAAATGGGCCAAATATGAGCTATGGAAAAGAGGAGAAGAATTCAACTTTGAGAGCAAAGTTACTCTGGAGAAGCTATTCACTTCATATCGAGTCTGCATCCCTTTGTACTTTTAAGTTTAAACACATTGTTCATCACCCAAGCTCTTCCCTACATGATTGAGAACCTTATTGTCTCTATTATATGAGCTTGACTTTGGTGGAGGATTGAAGTGGTGGAGTCCCAACTGGAAGGAACTTAGCTTCTTGGGTATGAACCGTACCAACACGGAAGTTTGTAAGCCATTCACCTCTGCTAATTACATTTTAATAGAAATACTCTTTTGTTGGCCAATTAATATCTTGCGAATATTTGAATTATTATTCCATGGAAATATTTGTTATGAATTTTGATGGATTATGCTATTGAATCTGCTAACATTATATATTATCACCATATACTTGTGTTTCTTGGTTTTTGAGGACTAGTTGTAGGTGTATTGCTTTGGGTCAAGTGCTCAACGATGGACTTCATCGAACGTCTGGACGAGGTAGGCCTTTTATCTTGTCTTTCTAGCATGATTTTTTACATAGCATACTTGAGATTAGAGATGATTTCTGCACTCATTTTCGTCTATTGTGGTTTACCTGTTAAGAACCAAACATCAATATAGCATAGAAAAACCTCAGGAAAAGTACTCAATGCCTTGAAAAAGAGATAATTTCAGATAAAAAGCCTCTTCGAGGGGGCAACCTCCTTTTACCCCACTTAAATGTTCAAGTACATAATGATTCAAAATGAAAATGTCTCCTTGGTATATATAGGAGACTAGGAGGTATAATTACAACTAATGGCCTAAAGCTGACATAAATAAAATAACATTACTAATCTAATATGCCCCAATTAAGGGGTAATGAGCCAATATTAGGGCTTAACATGCCCCTCCCCTTGAGACAAGTGTTGTCCGCAACGCTTGAGTAACTCTGGATGCTTCTGTATAAAATACTCATCTTCCCAAGTGGAATCTTCAGCCGGTAGTTTCCTCCATTTAATGAGATACTGTGAAATGGATCTATTCCTCAGTTGGCGAATTCTTGTGTTAGTGATGGCTTCAGGATCCAATATGATTTTTCCTTCCTCGTCAATTTCTGGCAATATAGTTTGAACTGGGATCTTGTCGCCTATAACCTTCTTTAAGCATGAAACATGGAAAACTGGGTGTACTCGTGA
>ML779974.1:126171-150572 GCA_009831015.1 Picea engelmannii
CTCATGTCAATCTTAGGAACGTGGTTGGTCTTCAAACCAAAGTTGGAGTTTCTCCATTCTTGATTCACCTTCCTTGTGTCCACATCATGAATTTCATGGGATGCATTTTCACTTTCAAGTGTCTTCTCTGTTACGAAATTTTTAAATACTTCCATGATCTTAGCTTCCATTGAATCCATATTAGTATCCAACTTTGCTTCCATTGAATCCATCTTAGTATCCAACTTAGCTTCCATTGAATCCATCTTAGTATCCAACTTAGCTTCCATTGAATCCATCTTAGCTTCCATTGAATCCATCTTATTTTGTAGTTCATTTATGTCCCTACGCATTTCTTCACCTTCATCAAGAGTCCAAGTAGGATTTTCTGGAGGCTTATTTGGTGTAGAAGTTCCCTTTTTGGGTGGTATGTTGGCCAAGTATCACTTTTGAACCTTGATTTTGAGGTGGTTCTGCTAGACAATATTTCTTCTATTGTATCTCCCAATTTTTGGCCGTTCTAGGTATGAAACTTTCCCTTATGTATTTCTCTGATATTTGTTCTCTACAATGCCATAGGTCTGATCAAAATTGGATGTGCCAAGTGGAATTTATAGTAACTTCCCCACAACTTGTCGATTTTTGGCCTTTCCAGGAGATCTCACTTGTATAGTGTGCCCCTCACAAAATAATTCATATAAAATTATGAAACTCGCACCCGAAATACTAAAGACTGTCCAAAATCCAATGCAACCAGTCCCACACAATTTGGATACTATAGGAATAAGTTATGATTGTTTTACCTGGGACACCTTTTTGAGACTAGTCAATAGGACTAGTCAGATACCCTATTGTACACGGGGTGTATCTACAAATTTAAGATGACCCAGAAGATGAAATTTTTACCACAGATACATTACTAATTTCTGTAAATGACCTCCATATTTTAGGGTCAGAAACATTACAGAAAAGTATTTATAGCGAAAATTCCACAATGACTCATTTCAAGATGATTCCAGAACCCTATCTTGTACAGGTTGTATCTCTGAAATTATAAGGCCTCAGGAGCTGAATTTTGAACCCGACGTACCTTGATCCGTCTAATAACTATCCTCCAAGTCGTTCCTTCTGAAACATTGTATAAAATAGGTTATAGAGAAAATTCCATGGTGTCTCAGATGTAGCAGCGAAACCCCAAGACCTTGAGCTCTGATACCATATGTTAAGAACAAAACATCAATATAGCATAGAAAAAGCTCAGAAAAAGTACTCAGCGCCTTGAGAAAGAGATAATTTCAGATAATAAGCCTCTTCAAGGGGGCAACCTCCTTTTACCCCACTTAAATGTTCAAGTACAAGATGATTCAAAATGAAAATGTCTCCTTGGTATATATATAGGAGACTAGGAGGTATAATTACAACTAATGGCCTAAAGCCGACATAAATAAAATAACATTACTAATCTAATATGCCCCAATTAAGGGGTAATGAGCCAATATTAGGGCTTAACATTACCCCTAGCCATAGATATATTTTCCTCATAACAAAATTGGTGACCATATTGGGGATGCAAGTGGGATCCTTAGAGTTGGAACAATTATTGTTAGAAAGTGCTAGTAAAAGTTTTGATCATGGTCAGAAACAATAGAATGAGGCATGCCATGGATTTTGAGGATATTATCCATAAAAAATTGATCCACGATGGATGTTGTGAATGAGTGTTGAAGAGAAGAGAAATGAGCATATTTTTAAAGACGATCCACTACTACCATAATGACTGTCTTATTTCTTAATTTAGGTAAGCCAACAATGAAGCCCATAGAAATATATGTCCAAATAGTAGGTGGAATCTGAATTATTTGGAGTGTGTCTAGATCTTTTACTCTCTCGCCGTTATTGCATTGGCATGTATCACATTCAAATGCAAAGGTGCAGATTTCATGTTTCATACTGTCCCAGAAAAAAATAATGTTTGACCTGTTCATAAGTTCTGGTAAAATTGGAATTCCCAGTCGTAGGTGAAACATGGAACTTAGAGAGCATGATGGATTTAAGCTTTGATTATTTTCTTAAATACAAGCGAGATTTATAATGAAGATTGTCATGGTGCCACAATTACCCTAGAGAAGCTTGTGGATCCTGCTGGAAGGTTTGTATTAGTATGGAAAGTTTAAGGTATTGCAACCATTCCTGAGGAACTTCCTAAAGCCAATCTGCGAGATTGAAAGAGAGGGAAAAAAGGGACTCATCTACTTCATATTTCCTAGAAAGGGCATCAACCACCACATTTTCTGTTCATTTTTTTTAGATGATCTTGTAATCATATCCAAACAAATTGGTTACCCATTTTTGTTTCTCTAGGGAAGAAATTCATTGTTCTAGAAAATACTTTAGGATTTGATGATGAACTTTAATAAGGAAGTGTCACCCCAAGAGATAATGATTGCAGAAATCCATAGCATGCATAATAACCAATCTTTCCTTTTCATAGGTGGATTGGCCCAAATGGAACTTGAAAAATTATTTGTTGGTGAAAGAAAGAGTTCAACCATATTGCATGAGGACAACCCCAATGCCTTTACCTAAGGTGTCACATTCCATTACAAAGGTCTTGTTGAAGTTAGGGAGAGCCAGAACATGAGTAGTTCACATAGCCTCTTTTAAATCTTGGAAGGAATGATCGGGTGTTGGAATCCAACTGAAAGAATTATTTTTAAGGATCACTATGAGGGGAGTTATGATTTGGCCATAATTCTGAACAAACTTGTGATGATATCTTGTCAAACCCAGGAATCCATGTGTAATTTTAAGAGTTTTTGGGTGCAACCAAACCTGCATAGCTTCAATTTTCTTCAGGTCCACCCTGACACCATCCTTGCTTAAAATATGCCCCAAGTACTCGAATTCAAAGGATCCAAAAGAAAATTTATACTACTTAAGAAAAAAATTGTGTTGAGATAGTAACTGTATAAATTTATCCACATGGGTAAGATGGGATAGCTGATTTTTTCTATAGATGAGAATATCATTAAAGAAAACCAAGACAAAATATGTGAGGAAAGGATAGACGATATGAATCATGAGACTTTGAAAAGTGGAGGGAGCATTACAGAGGTCGAATAGCATAACCAAAAACTCTTAGTGAGCCTCATGAGTTTTGAATGCAGTCTTTGGAATGTCTTCTTCTTTCATATGAATCTGGTGGTAGCCAGAGCGAAGATCAAGTTTGGTAAAATAATGAGAATGACATAATTCATCCAAAAAGTCATCTATGACAAGAATGGGAAATTTTTCATTGATTGTGAGATTGTTGAGGGTGAAAAAATAAGGAAACATGCACCAAGTACCTTCTTTCTTGTGTACCATGATTATTGGAGAACAATAGAGGATGGTACTAGGGAGGATGGCATTGGCTTCTAGAAATTATTGAAAAATATTATGAATCTCATTCTTCTAGGAGAAGGGATGATGATAAGGGTGAACATTTGAAGGAACACTTCTAGGAACTAGTGGACTAGAATGATCATGGACACCTCAAGAAGAGGGAAGTATATGGGGGTTTCAAGCACAACTTGGTGTTGGGAGATGACATATTGGAGGTCAGTATGGAAAACGAGTGTCTTAACAATCTGAATGGAATGAATTCAGGAAATAATTCAAGAATGTCCTTTTCCAAGGAGTGTTTCCATTCTATGGGAACTAATGATATCTGGTGACCCTATTGCGATGCCTTGGAACTAGTGTTGTTGTCCCTCCTACTAGAATTGCATGGTTAATTTATGGAAATCCATGGTGATAGGGATGAGAGTGCGCAACCATTCAAAACCAAGGAAAATGTCACAACCAACCATGTCAATAGAAAACATATGAGATTTCAGGTGGTACTAACCAATTTCTAGGCTCACGTTTTCACAATGCCATCCACATTTCATGGAACACCCATTGGAAACCATGATTTGGAAATTATTACCTAGATGGATATAGAAATTGAATTCTTTGGAAATGCGACGATCAAAAAAATTATGGGTGTTTCCACTATCAAACAGAATGATGACTTTCTGGTTCTTAATGTAGCCCATTAACTTTAGGTTCAGGGGAGTAGAGAAACCAATGAGTGCATTCAGGGAAATTGGTGGTTCAAATTCTGATGGATCATAGGGTTGATTAAGATCAACTGGTGGGGGTATATTGAGTACATGGGAAACATTTACCTCTTCTTCAGAAACATATTCACACATAGCCATAAAAATATTTTGTTCCTTACACTTGTGCCCCAGAAAATACTTATCATCGAAATTATAACAAAGACCCTTAAGTTGGCATTCATTCATTTTGTCCCAAGTGAATTTATTGATCTTGAGGGGAGTGGAAGGAGGGGAATGAAGGGTGGGTTTAGGACAAGGAATAAAGGGTGTTTTTTAAGTTTGGGATGAGACTACTTGTTGTTCTTCCTTGGCCCTTTTAGTAGCTTCCAACCAATTCTGGGGGCCAACCATGAGAACATGAGCACATATTTCATCCTTGATTCCAATGAGGATTCCCTAAAAAAATCATATGTCATGCCCTTTATTCTGAAAGCCAATTTGTCAAAAGAAGCTATAAAAACTTCCACTAGGCTATTTTGTTTCAACTTGCTCAAATGACCTAAATGATGGGTTTCGGTGTTAAAGAGATCATAAATCTATGCAACAAACTGTTTCCATGCCACATACCCTTGGTGTGACTTTTTATGCCATTGCCACCATTGAAAGTTTTCAGGATCCAAATGGAGAACACCATAATGGATTTTGGCTAACTCATCATTATTTCCCTACAAAGAGAAGTAGTATTCCATTTGGGTGACTTAGCCCATGGGATTTGAGCTATAAATTTTTTTCACATCCACTCTAGGAAAGAGTAGGTCACATTGAAAGAAATTGGACTGAAAATCTCGGGAAGTGGAGGAAGCATCACCTTCGAGGTAAAAATGTGGGTCGGATGAGGGAAGGCCTCTAGGAATATTTATTTTGGCGAAGAGATGGAAAAAAAAGGATTCAAGCTAGATTTCCATGTGAGCAGAGAGGTCCTTTATCATGTCCTCTTTCAGGGATTCTATTTTGGCATCTATGGTATAATTCATGGTGGAATTGATGGTGAAAATGTTGGCATTGATTTGTTTAAATTCCTTCTGGTTCGTGGAGAGATCACATGAGAAGGTATTGAAGTATGATTCAAGGTCTTGGTTGCGGGTGTGATCCATGGAGAAAGGGGGGCATAGGAAGGGGGAAAGTGGTTCCACACATAAAAGGGGTTATGGGTGAATGGTATCATGATGATCAGTACAAAAAGGGAAATCCAATGGGATAAGTCCCAACTAAGGGGGGTAGGAGCAAGGTCGGGACCATGAGAAAAAAAAAGGATGAAAATTGATAGGCATCATTGTGATTAGGATGAAAAGAGGAAACCAATGTGATAGGTCTCAAATGAGGGTGTGGGTAGGCCCCAATTTTCTTTTTTAACTCCTATGGAGTTATAATCTAATATGAATAATACTAAAATGGAGAAATACCCAAATTCTTAACAGCAGGAAATGTGTAGTAATTGCACAACCAGAATGATGGAGGAAAAGTTGCACAAAAAGATATATGGTATGTTCATTTTATGTTTTGTTTCCATCCCAAGGGTTAGGGTGTTCAGGGTTCCTATAGAAAAATGGTTTTCCCTATGCTATACCTCTCTGATATATGTTCATGATGGAACAATAGTACTTGGCCCAATATCTTAGGGCACCAACTAAGGAGTCTAGATCGTACCCTTATCCATACTACTCGATTACCTAGGTAATAGAGAGTATATTCCCGAGTGTTTTTCCCGGTTTCACTATAATAGTCAGGCAACCAATCAGTTGATATATAATGGGGCTCATGATAGCTAGGAAATTCCATATACAAGTGCTTCTTAATGTGCTACCACTTGAAGGGGTATGAATAGGGGTTACAAGGGTGTCCAACAATGTGATCCTAAGAACCTCTTGTATTTTTTGTGTGTATGCTTCCCCAACAATGAATGTGTTGAATGACATATCACCGTAGTTTGAAGGCTATGGAACATGACTCTACCCTGGAAAAAAAGTTATCCCACAATTCCTTCCCAAGAAAGTGCTTTGATACCAATTGCTATGCACCTAGTTATGTTATATTGAGCAGAAATAGGAATATCACATAAATTACCAATGGAAAAAAAGAATATAGAGAATAGCACACCAAAATGATACCTTTATTGAAACAAGAGTATTGTTAACTTGCGTCTTTGAGGGCGAAACCTCCAGGAGAGAAACACTATATTACAATAATTCTCAAGATAAAACGTCTCACTCCCTCGACTCGTATTTGTGCTAAAATATTTCTACCAAAAGAACAATCTAGAGGAAGATCTTTCTAGAAGAAGAAGATTCTATAAGGTCTTCTTACATTTTACTTTTTCACCTTATTAATAGGCATTATTTATTAATATCAACCTTTATTACATGGAAATTATATTATTCTACCTACGTGAGGGGTTAGCAAGGTTAGTTCATTAACATATTTATAATGAAATTGGGAAGATGAATGGTTTTGTAATGGATGGAAAGTGAATATAAATGATAAGAAAGGGTGGTACATTCTCATAATGAAATAATATCAGTTGTTATCTTTTCATCCCTGCATCTCAGTTATTATTCCAAATTACAAAAAATAATGATGTTATATATTCTACGCAATTATCATTCAAATTGATCGTTATCATGTCTTCCATATTTGCTACAAAAATTCTTGAATTTTATTATATATCGGGGGGGAAGAACATGATTTTTGGAATTCTTGAACAAATTATGTAAAGTGGAAGTATGAAAGGAATTGTACCTAAAAACAAATCTGAAATCAATCATTTCCAAAATGTATGACCTTCTTTCAATATTCATTATGTTTTGTCATCCTAGATTTGTTCTTGGATGATGAATATATAATTTTGTAATAGATAGCATGATTCAATACTAAGCATATGAAGAAACAAACATTTGATAATGTATCATTTTTTTAATTATCCCCTTAAGCATATATGCAATAGACAAAATATATTCTTCATGTCAAACTGCTAACAACTTTCCTTTTTAATAGAAAATATTTTTTGTTTCATACAACAGGGGGAGAAAATATTGAGGTTCAATGGTATATGGTTTTGGGAATCCAGGAATAATGTGTGGAAAATGAAATGATGAGGGATTTGGTCCTATGCGTAAAATAATAAAATAGACCTTATTCCTTCATGACTTGACCATATTTTTCTTTCTAGTCCATACTTAAAATCAACATGCTTATAAATCGATAATCAAACTATTCTTATACTATAAAAAACTAATTCCAAACAAGTTCTTAGATGAACAAGTAACACAAAACCCGTCACATAATGGCTTTTAGCAGTTGTCATATAAGCTAGCAGAAAAATCTTAAAATGAATCTTATATTCCTTCATGAACTGATAACAATTGGTTCTAATGTTTTGAAACAAATGAAAAAACAATGTAGTATAATCAACGAGATCATTTCCATATTACATTTTTATACCCCCAACAATTTTTTATATAATTAATAACACATATTTCAAACAACCTATTCACTTCAAAAAAAAATCTTTGTCAAATCATGTGCAAGGATTTCATAATATTTGTACAAATACCTTAAAAACTTTTCAATGAATGACCATAAAACCCTTTCTCTGTGTGTGTGTGAGAGTATTCCAAAATAAATGAGGATTCAAAACTAAGCAATGATATCATTAGTAGATCCCTCCTATCATATACGTGTATCCATCAACAATCATCAAATCATGGTTTTGGGTCTCCAAGACAAACAAAGAAGTATCAATGTTGGTCATATTATGCATACAACCTCATACTTAGAATTTTTCTATGTAAATAGTGTCAAGGGATCATGTCGAGTCAGTCAAAATATACAAAACCTCATGAAGCTCAGGCTTGATACTAATTACTAAAACTTTCCCATAATATTATGTACAAGAATTTAAAATATAGGGTTTGGAAATACAACATCCATAATCAACAAACTTTTCACACTGAGGGTCTAGATCTCGATATAAGGTTTTGTTATCAAAACAAATTATATAGGTAGGATGAAACCAATCATGGCACATTATAAATTTCCTTATAATTCCACTTCCTCAGCATGCAAAGTCGAGCGGTGGGTACAAAACCCAAAAATGATTATTGTAATATATGGTTCAAAACCCATCAAAAAGGAATACAGTAAACCTCTTTTATATGCTAATGCACCAGCATGCAAATAAAACAACCTTCGGATATTTCTTCAATCTTTTTCTTGAGACTACTAAAATTCATGAGTGCATTGGTAGTGATAAAGGCGGCTAAAATGTTTGGGTGGGTTTCTTTTAAGAGAAGAGGTGAGACTATATGGAAAAAAACTAGAGTTATTTACACAAAACTCAACAAGTTTGAACTTGGGAAATTGGGTTTTTAAATAAAGGTTTGAACAAGAGCCATTTTAATCAACATAGAGCATGAATTAAGGACTAGGTTTTTTAGAAATATCCTGAATCAAGTTTAGAGGAAGAAAAAGAAAAATCACACTCAGATAACGAATCAAACATAGCCATTTTAAAAATTATTACTCCAAAAAGAATATGCATTTGATGGATAGCAAGCTAGAATACTCATACCTTTTATAGTAGTTCAAATACCTTGGAAAAATTAGTGCTACGGTTATGATAACCACCAAGGTCAAGCTCTTTACCAGATTGGTTCTACCTTAACAAATTCAATGTAGAAAATGAAATGGGAAAGCGAATAACGAGGGTGATATACCTCAAAAATGGAAAGTAAATGCCCTCACTTTAACACATTGAATGCATGGTGGTGTCACATCATTCAAAACCAATACATTCAATAATCGTTGATCCACATCATATTCCTCTTTCCACCATCAACAAATCACAGACTAGAAGTGATGCCAAGTGCACAATAAATTGCATGCCACCTTGACCATGTCAATAACCATATTAACTATCAACTCAAACGATGGCTCAAAGATTTACATCGAGTGTTTCCATGTGAATATTGATTAAAATCACATTTAAAACAAATCATCAAAGCAATTGACACATATATTTTATTTGGGTGTTGAATGCAAATATTAAACGATAGCCGACACTATATAGTATTAATCTTGAGTTCATAAATGATAACATATGTAACATGAATGGAAAACTTCAAACATTTATATCACATCATGACACCTTTGCCACTATAGTTATGATACTTCCTCATAATATATATGTTTGTGATATTAAATCTGATGCGATTTGAGTTTGTACAAAAAACTTTCATGGTAAACTATATCACACTATGATACATATATTTGAAATGAATTTGCAAGTCTTTTAAAATCATATCATATAGTTTATCACCCAACCATTGTGGCATGTACTTGTTGATATGTTGTGTTCTTTTGACAAGAAATATAGCCAAACATTTTGTGGCTTGTGATCACCACAAACATGAGTTTGAAGAAAATAATCACCATATAATAACATCTTATGAGTATAGATATATGCAACATGGGATATAATTTGAAGCTTTATGGGAACAACCTTTCTCTTCCTTTAACAACCAAATCAGAAGTGGAACTCATAATCAAAGGGAAGGAAGAAAACATTATCATTTTGTAACATAGATGAAGCCATTATGTGATTTTTAGTAGACTAGTGATTCTTCTATCTCGGAATACTTGAAAATAAAAATCATTTATTTCTCCATAGGGGGTCCCACCTACTATTTATATATTTAAATCACAAATAGTAAAAATTTTAAGTGTTCCTTGCAAATATTTGCAAGATTATGATACTAGTGGTCATTGTACAAGTCGATAGGGTTGTGGCCATTCAAGCTATGGATGGATCCATTGTAGTTGTGTTGAACAAAAGAAAGGATATCATCCCATGTGTGTGTATTCTTGGAGTTGTACATGTGTAACATATGAATGATAATCCTATTGATGACTTATGTCTTTCCATCATTATGGGGTTGGAAGGTGGTGGACTTTGTTAGCTTGGTGTCGAGCGTTGACTAGAGGTTGGAGTAGAATGTACACAAGAACTTGTTTTCTCCATTTGATATGATGATCTATGGTATTCCAAAGTGTAACAATCCTCTCTCAAATAAGATATTAGAAATGGAATAAGTTGTGATGCTCTTCTTGCAAGTTATCAAAATGGTCATCCTGGAGAATAGATGAAGAACCGTGAATACACATTTATTTCCATGCTTGTTTGAGGGGAGAATCAGCATGTAGTCCATTAATATGGATTCCTAGGACCTGTCAGGACTAGGAAGAGGGGTTTACAATCTGTATTTATTAATTTCTAGCTTTGTGATGGATCAAGAAGTGTAGGATCTGATATATTTATTGACATGATGTTGAATCTTCAACCAATAGAAATACCTTTGTAGTACTACCAGTATCTTCTCCATGCCAAAGTATACTACCACTCAACTATAGTGGGATTCCCAAATCCGCTTCACACGCTAGCTTGAAGGAACAAAAATATGACCTGAATGGTATAATAGTCCATCCTAAAGGTGAAAGTTAGAAATGGCCATACATGTTCCAAAATTTTGGTAGGTCATAGAGAAGTCAGGAGGTCTCATGCCCACAAGATTCGAGCACCATGGTTAGTGTTGCAACCTAAGGTATTATGAGGAAATCAATGATGTGATTGGAACTCCCTTTATTATAATTAATGTTGAGGTGAAATTGATGCAAGTATGTGGGAAACTTTTTATGGCGGTCATTATGTCATTTTCCTTGTGTTTTTATGAAGTATATAGTCTTGTGATCTGTATGGATGATGGTCTCCTTCCACAGAATGCAATTATTCCATTGGTAGTAAGCTTGTACAATGAAATACATCTCTTTTTCATAGGTGGGGTTTTTATGGATGGAATTTGAGAGTTTCTCACTATGATAGGCCATTGGATGAATGTGTTGAGTGAGAACAACATTGACAATGTAGTCTAAATAATCTTCTTCATATTATAATGTTTTTTCAAATCAGGTAGGGATAGCATTGTGGATGAGCATAGATGATTTTTTAGATCGTGACATTGTTTATGTTGTGACCTACACCACACAAATTGGGATATAAAACCACTATTTGTCACCTAACTAAGGGGTAATACAATATGACAGAACCCCAACACAAATTTGCAATATAAGTTGGAAATGCCCAAGAATCTTCGAAGATCGGTTAGTGTCATCGGGGCTTACCAATCACAAATGACTTGGATCTTGGAAGGAACTAACTGCAAACACTTCTCATATACAATGTATCTAAAGTATTGGACCTTGTTCATGCCAAAGAAGTATTTCTATAAGTTATCATATAGGTTGTGTTGTTGCAAGGTGTGTAGGACATATTGAATGTGTTACAAGTGTTCTTCCCAACTCTTGTTGAATATGAGGATGTCATATAGATATAAAAACAAAAATAAATTGGTTAAAGGATACAATATTGATTCAGGAGGATATTGGTGGCCACCCACCTTTTGAAACTGGCTCAAAACAGTTTTTTGGAAACTTACTAATTTTAGCATTTTTTTTATTCCTAAACTTTCAAGGCCATTTTGAGGGCCTAAACGTCATTTTTTCACGATCAAGCACCTAAATGAAAATTAATGGCTCTAACAGATCCCCCTAAATTAATATTCTCATCAATACCTTTCCAACG
Source organism: Picea engelmannii (assembly GCA_009831015.1). Taxonomy (NCBI): domain Eukaryota; kingdom Viridiplantae; phylum Streptophyta; class Pinopsida; order Pinales; family Pinaceae; genus Picea; species Picea engelmannii. The sequence goes on from ML779974.1 coordinate 137,929, forward strand.
AGCTATCGTGTACCCTAAACTGAGATCGTATGCAAAATTTATGACCCCGAGAAGTTTATGTACTAACTTACCCCAATAGATCCCACATGACTTTTGGCACTTCATCTCCTAAGGTTAGGTTTTTGGATGTATAGGGTTTTGGAATTCATGTTTACTATAAAAATTGATTCAGAGCCTTATTGTACTCATCTTATTTCAAATGATCGTATCCATCACATCTCTTGTCAGAGATAAGCTTCCACCATTCTAGCAAGCTTGTTTTTAGTCTGCATTTTACAATTTTCATCATATTTCCTAATTAATACAAGTCAAGTTTTACTATATATTTTTTTGTTTTTCACCGTTTCTCCCTTTTAATGTTATAAATCTATGGTTTCATTTTATTCTACTCCTACATTTGGATCTGTGGTATTAAAGAGGTCTACTCCTTGACATTTTTTTAATGCATGTCCCCGATGCAAGAAGGTTATAGAAAGTTGGGTCACGAGCTTGTTTCTATTGAGGAAAACTACTCTCACATGCCCATGAAACCTCCCATCGAAGGTGAAAATAAATACGAAGGGATAGCATATCGTTTCAAAATGTTACTCAAGGAATCCTTTGAGCAACAAAGGAACGAGATGATGGACAAATTTGCACAAATCCTTCGATGACTGCCAACAAGTGACGCATCCACCTCAATCAGAGGCACCGCCCTACTCAAGGTACAAATCAATTTTGATATTCCTATATTTGAAGTTCAAATATATGAAGATGCTATAGATAAATGGTTAAAACCTTCTAGAAGGGTATTTTTCTATCCACAACTTTTTCGATAGAGAAAAGATTACATTTACACTCCTCAAGGTCGTCTCCCATGTCAAACATTGGTGGGAGAGTTTCAGAGGGAAAAAAAAAATAGAGGTATCCACATTATTTGTAGTTCCACCCTCTTGGAGTTCCTTCAGGGATGTTATTAAGGAACAATGGTACCCTATTGGAAGTTATGATGACTTGTATACAAGATGGACCACACTGCAGTAGGAAAGATGCCAAACAGTGCCAGAGTTTACCAATGTCGTCCATACCTTGTGCACCAAGCTGGGTATAAAATATTCTGGTTCTCAAGTACCGTGGTGATATCAATAGTACATCCAAACGAAAAATGGAGGTTTTGGACATCTCATCCTTAGGCGCGGCTTATTGATATGTTGACAAAATCGAGCAGAAGTTTAAACAAAATATATGGTAGTTTAGGTCTGGGAACCCCTCACATCAGAAGTAGGGAAAGGGAATCCCAAAATGACATAAAAAAGGACATAGAAAAGATGGGAAACATCAATACAATCAGTCCAAGTTGCAAGAAAATAAGGACAATGGGAAGACGAAGAAAGATATCGGGAAGTGGTGTGACTTCCATATTAGACCCTGGCATAACACTGTTGATTGTCGCTCAAAGTAGTCATTGGTGGATGAGGTAAAAGCCTCTGAATTAGATGTGGTTTCCAACTCCGAGTCAGAACCAGAAAAGGGGAGACAAATCATTGACACTGAACCCAATGCCATAATTGCTACCACCAAGATCCAACCAGGTGAACCTGATAAGACAGAGGAAGAAGAGAACCGATTTCATTCACAGATGTAGGTGAAAGTAACTGCATTACACTTCATCATTGATAGAGGTAGCCAGAAAAACCTCATCTCATCAGAGGTCATCAAACAACTAGCCCCGCCAACAATGTTGCACCTGCAACCCTACACTATATAATGGCTTTGTCAAGGAAGCAATCTTCACGTCAACCAATATTGTCTCATGTTATACGACATCAAGTCATTCAAAGATGAGGTATTGTGTGTTGTTTCTCCCCTTGAATTTTTTGATGTTATTTTGGTCCAACCTTATTTATGGAAATGGCATGCTATATATGATTCTAGGCCTCACAATTTTATTATTACTTTGAACAGGAAATTGTAAAGGATACCCAAGGTAGTCCCACCTACTGTTATTTCCTTGATCTTTGTCAAGCAATGCAAGAAGATCATTTTTTGGAATGGGGAGTTTTCCATCTCTGTGATTCGCTCTCAAAGTGAGATAAAGGTTGAAACCACATCCATGACCTTTGCGGACGACCTCTCCACATAGAAAAAGAAAGTGGATAAGGTCATGGAAGAATACAAAGACATCTTCTCATCACCTACTATGGTACCTCTGCACTATTAGGTCAAGCATCCCATCGATATAACTCTTGACGCACTGCTACCCATTGGTCCAGTCTATTGTCGCTCTCTGCCAAAAAATGAGGAGATCAATCGTCATATCTAAGAACTTCTCCACAAGGGGCACATTCTACCTAGATCATCAACTTATGGAAGCCCAATCGTGTTTGTACATAAGAAAGATGAGACCTGACAAATCTACATTGATTACTGGGCCCTAAAAATCACAGACAGGAATGGGTACCCGATTCCCTGAATCAATGATCTCCTTGATCAGCTCAAAGGGGAAAAATACTTCAGTAAGATTGATTTGAGGTATGGCTACCATCATCTCCCAATAGAAAATATAGATGTTTGGAAAACTACCTTCATGTCAAAAGAAGTTCTTTTTGAATGGTTGGTCATTCCCTTTGGTTTGAAAAATGCCCCAACAATTTCAGGAGGATGATGAACGATATCTTGCAGCCTTTCACTAATTATTTTGTGGTGGTGTATCTGGATGACATCCTCATCTACAAAAATACTTGCATGGAACACTTGCAACATATTCAGTAGGTTTTCCACACTCTATGGAAGCACAAACTAAATTCCAACTTGAAAAAATGCTCCTTCAGCATGGACAGGGTCTAGTACCTAGGCTACATTGTTGATGTGCATGGTGTGCATTTTGATCCATCCAAGATCAATTTCATCCATGACTGGCCAACCCCAACCATGCTCACTGAGCTTCGAAGCTTCTTAGGCCTTGCCAATTTCTATCGTAGGTTTGTGCTGGAATTCTCTCATATCGCATGGGCCCTCAACCAAATAACTAGGGGTGGTGACAAGGAAAAAATTGTGTGGATCCTGTCCCAAAAAAAAGTGTTCGATGATATAAAGAAATCATTACCAGAAATTTGTGTGGGGCCTTTCCCAACAAAAATCATTGTGTGGGTCCTGTCCAAACTAAAATGATTTCATTACCTGACATGCGACAACCCTTTGAGATGAAGATCAATTATTCAGACTATGTTGTGGGTGTAGTCATCACTCAACACGTCCACCCCGTATCCTATCATAGTGAGACACTATCAGATGTCCACCATAAGTACCCTACTTACGACAAATAAATGTACTCCATTGTGAAAGAAAGCGTCCAGTAGAGGCATTACATTCTCGAGATGGAGACACTCATCCACACTGATCATAAGCCACTGCAGTTCATGTAGACACAAGGAAAATTATACAATTCCCACCATTAGAAACAGTCCACATATTTGCAACCGTTCCACCTCAACATCAAGTATAAAACAAGAATTACAAACCGATTTGTTGATTGCCTTAGTTGAACTCTAATTGTGGAACTCACCATAGTGCTAGATTCTTGTGGCCATGAGACCTTTAGATGTCCCCACCTCTATGAGACAGATCTTGACTCGCTAACACCTACCATATGTTGGGTGAAAATAAAACTATCACTGATTTCCATCTTCAGGACGGGTTGCTATGCCATTTGCACCATCTTTGCATTCCATCAAGAGAGAGAGAAAATATGATTTTGGAATCCCACTAAAGTCATGTGGAAGGACACTTCAATGTGGAAAATACAATGGCAGTGATGCAGAGACATTTCTATTAGCTCAAACTATGACAAGATTTCAGCAAGTATAAATTATCATGCACTGTCTGTGCTATTACCAAACTCGCCACTAAGAAACAAGGCATGTACACTCCTCTTCCTAATCATGATAGGCCCTGGGAGTCCATATCAATGGACTACATGTTAATCCTTATGTCCACCAAGTGAGGAAATGACTGTGTTTTTGTGGTTGTTGATCTCTTTTCCAAGAAGGTGATTCTAGTCGCCTGGAAGAATAGCATCACAGCAGAGGCGACTACCAATATCTTCTTTGAATGAGTGTAGGTACACTTGGGGATCCCAATAACCATTATCTCATATCGGTACATCTAGTTCCTCATCACATTATGTTTGAGCCTCTGGTCACTGCTAGAAACCAAGCTCACCATGTCCACTACCTTCCACCCCTAAACGGATGGCCAAACCGAGGTCGTCAACCGAATGATCATGCACATTCTACACATGTACAATTCCAAGGAACCCTGCACCCGGTATGAGATACTTCCCTATGTTCAACACATCTACAACAAATCCATACATAGATCAACCGACCATAGCCCCTTTTAGGTGGAGTTGGGATTTCAAAAATTGGGTCCCATGGATGTTGCACTACCCCTTGCAACCACCCATGAAGACTCGTCACATGCTCCAAATAGAGCTGACCAATCCACCAGGATCATTGATATGCTCTAACAGATCCTCCAACAGTTTCAATATATTTTACATAAGTCCAATGCCAAGTACAAGCAACACCATGATCAACATCGGGTGCCACACCAGTTTTAGGTGGGAGACAAAGTTTGATTGCACTTAAAGAAAGAATACCTTACAGGGCCTCATCAAAAGCTTCAACCAATATGTTATGGACCTTTCACCATCACCAAGGCTATGGGTAACAATTTTTTCAATCTCATCCTTCCCCCCTTCCTTGGATTTCACCCAGTGTTCAATGTGGACATCCTTCGACCTTAGTTTCCACCATTATTGGACACCTCAGATATAACATAATAGTTGAAAACAACATAGCTCAACCCTGACTGCATGAAACAATAAGCCACTGATCATACCATGGAAATACAATTCAATGGAACTCACCAACAGAGTATCCATCTTTATCGAGTTGTCAAAGCATGATAGCTCTTGTAACAATGCAAGTGGCTCGCCCAGGATCAAATTCAACATAACTTTCCTCATCTGATGGGGGAAATCAATGCAATAGAAACCATTTATTCCTAAGGGAGGAGGATCTATCTTGGAGGGTCTTGGTGGCTATACACCTTTTCCAATTGGCTCAAAAACATTTTTTAGGAACTTACTATTTTTAGCAATTTTTCAGTTCTTGAACTTTCAAGGCCATTTTGAGGGCCTAAATATCTCTTTTTCATGATTGGGAACCTCAACGATAGCCAAATTCTCTATTTTTTTAGAAATAAATTAATATCCTCATAAATACCTTTCCAACAAGCTATCATGCGCCCTAAACAAAGATCATATGAAAAAGTTACAACCCTGGGAAGTTGATGTACTAACTTACCCCAATGGGGCCCACATGAATTTTGGTGCTTCATCTCCTACGGTTGGGTTTGTGGATGTATAAGGTTTTTGCATTCATTTTTATTGTAAAAAGGGATTCAAAGCCTCATTGTACTCACTTTATTGTGAATGAGCGTAGCTGTCACATCTCTACTTAGAGATAAGTTGTCATCGTTCTAGCAAGCTTGTTTTCAGTATGCATTTTATAGTTTTCAGCATATTTTTTATTTAATAGAAGTGAAGTTTTGCTGTATCTCTATTATTTTTCACTTTATATCTATTTTAATGTTATAAATCTGTGGTTTTGTTTCATTCCACTCCTAAATCTGGATCGAATATGTCATCCATCAACCTCATGAAAGCTTTTGGGGAATTCTTCAAGACAAAGTACACGACCATCCACTCAAAAATACATTCTTTAGAATTGGAAGCAGTCTTCCATACATCAGTCAGTTCTATTGAGATCTAGTGGTAGCTAAACTTCATATCAATATTACTAAATTATTTGGCTCCCTTGATTTGGTCAAGAAGGCCATAAATTCATGGAATTGGGTACTAGTTCCTAATTGTGATTTTGTTCATATCTTTGTAATCAATACAGAATCACCAGGTCTCATCATTCTTATGAAAGAGAACGATTGGGATTATACAATGTGAGTATCTTTTTCAAATGTTCCCTTTTTGGAGAAGATAATGAATTTGGTGCTTGATCTCCTCATTTTCTAGGAAAGAGAGTTTATATACCAACCCATTAGGTAAAGGCATGTTAGGGATTGAATGGTTGACCTGACAATGTAGAGGCACCTCAGTAAGTAAGGTGAAGATGTCTTTGTATTATTCCATGAATTTGACCACTTTCTTATACTACATAGATAATCCTTGTGTGGAGGCCATGGATGTGCCCATGACCTTTAACTAACCTTAAGAGTGAATCATGAAGAGGAAAAGTTTCCCAGTCTAGGAGATGAACTTCCTACACCTCTTAGCTAAGACTAAAGAAATTATGGTAGGTGTAGCTACCTATGGTATCCTGTACAGTTGTTTACCCAAAGTAACAATGGAATTATGAGGTCTAGATTCATATATATCATGAATTTTCCATGTATATGGTTGGCATAAAATAACATCACAAAATTCAAGTGGGGTGACATTACACAATACCTCATCCTTGAAGGGCTTGATTCCATAGGGAAAGAGACACTATTGGATGACTCATAGATATTGTCCTTGGCTGAGCCACCCGATGTTGTATGGATGTGGATATGGCGTTGTTGACAAATCCAACCTCTTTATGACCTTTGTTGATATTAGGGTATTTTTTATTTTTCTATCAACAATGAAATGTAGTGAAGAACCGTTCACCCACATCTGTGAGTAAAAAATACACTCACCTTCCTAAAACTCTTCTGGTTCATTTGGTTGGACCTTGGTGGTAGCGACTATGGGATTAGGTTCTACATAAATTATATACTTCCCCTTTGTTGGATAGTTGTCAGAGTCAAATAATGGATATAGCTCTAAGTATTTTATCTCAACCCCCAATGACTGCTTCGAGCGACATCCATCAATGTTGTGTTGGAGGATTTTGTTGAACTAGCACCACTTTGTGATGTCTTTATTCATCTTCACATTACCCTTCTGTGCTTGCAGTTTAGGATAGTTGTTTTTAGGTTGTTCATACTTTATTTTTCCTTTATTATCTAGGCTAGGGATGCCTTTTCCTTGCTTCTATTGTGATGCATTTTAGTATCCAAACTACCACTTATTCCTCTACTTCATTTTTTTCTCAATTTTGACAACAAATCGATAAGAGCCTCCCAGTGACGAGATATATATAGAAAATCCATTTTTGTTTGGATGTACCTATGTATACCCCCATGTTATTTTAGAACTAGATGATGCTTACAGTCTTTGATACCTAGCTTGGTGCACAAGGTGTGGAAGGTATTTTTGAACTTTAACACTGTTTGGTCCCTCTCCTGGCACAGTGTGGTCCATATTGTGTACTAGTTGCCATAGTTTCCAATAGGGTAATATTGTTCTTTAATGACATCTATAAAATTTTACCAAGTGGGTTCGGCCTCAAAATTTCCATAGTCCTCTATGGAATTTTTCTTATTGTAAGTCTCCCTCCAATTTTTGACATAGGGGACAACCTTACGGAAAAGAAAGGAGATATTTTTCCTATCGGAAAAACCATGGATAGAGAAATAAACATGTAGTATATTTAACCATTTTTACAAAGAATTTGTATCTATTTGACCTTCAAATATGGGAATATCAAAGTCAAATTTTACCTTGAAAGGCGTGTCACCTCCAAAGTGGTCGCTCAACGAAAATTGGTCGGTTTGTTTTGGCAGTTGTCGAAGGATTTGGGAAAAACTTTCCATCATATCATACCTTTATGACATGAGGGATTCCTCTAGAAAAAAGATGAATAGGATATCCTACTCCAACGTGTCTCTTTTCTTTCACAATGGGAGGTCATTGGGGTTAGCGAGGATGGTCTTTCAAAGGCTTAAGTAGTTCGAGTCCCAACTCCTTATACATTGCCCTCGTTCGGGACATGCATAGAGAAATAGATAAAGAGAAGAAAGCCATGATACCACTAATATATATTTATGATGGGAAAAGATAAAACACATAAATATGGTAGAAACATAGCGATAAAATAATGCCCAGCTTCTATTAATGAACAAAATATGCAACAACTGTAAATATGTGGAGTGAAATAAAATCGTTAGAATGGTGGTTTGTTTTATATGAAAAGAGATGTGATGGCTACATGGATTGGAAAGAGTACCATTAAAATGAGGTTTGAAAAACATTTTAACATAAATAATTGATGAGAAACTCTAAAAATCCAAAACCCTAACACTAGGAGATGAATCATTAAAAGGTTTGTGGACCCTCATGTGCTTAGTTGATACATCAACTTTTAAAGGGTATTACTTTTGCATGAAATCTCAGTTTGGGGTGTTCAGTAGCCCACTAGAAAGGTATATCCAATGAGTACACATTTTGAATGGCCAATTATATGCCTTTGGATATCTTTTGGACACTTCTAGGCCAAAACAATGTTGTTTGGGGCCTCAAAACGACCCCAGAAGTTTGAGATCCCAAAAAAGGGTAAAAAAATGTCAAGATGGAAACTATATTTCGAGCTAGTGGAACAGGTAGGTGGTAAGTGATCTCCACCTATATCATTCCATAATGGTCTCATGGGAAGGTAGCTCTAGTTCTATGAAGTCATGCAAATTAGGGTGAGGAGTGATGGCCCAAGTAAGCCCAAAATACTAATCAAATTCCACTTCCTATTGAAGATTTAGATTAGGGCCAACAAATGTTGATTGGATCAACTGATAGGAAATATTGACTTATGTGAGAAGCATGTGATCTCTATAATACTCTACTTCATCAGGACAAGGTACCACCCAATGATTAAAATACCAGTGGGATACACTCTTGACTGGAGATATGATATTAATATGAGCCACATTGGTAGAAGGAGGTGGTAGGGGAAGGTTAAATGTACATATGAAGGAAGAGTCTTTAAACTTCCATATTTGGACACTCATTTATGCACTCTTGGACTCACTAATAAAGGGAATATTGGAGCCCACATTGTTCATAAGGTTAGGTGTGTACTATGCAAGTTGATTGATGGTCATGATATTCCCTTGATGAGGAAAGAGAAGGACTTGAAATAATGATGAGACTACATCTATCATCTCATAGAAATAAGTGAGGCCAAGTAGAAGGTTATACTCTAAAGAGGAATTGACCACCTCCACCTCGATGAAGACATTCTTTCCACCTAAATCGATGGGTAATGCAGATATAATAACATGTGGCTGAAATGGCATGTTCTTTTATGGATAAAGATTTGGAGAGATGATAGCTTTATAACATGAGATGGACATGATACAAGTGGAGGTTCCTTCATCAAAAACCATTCAATATATTGTTTTCCCACATTCTATTAATTTATTTTGAAAATAAATTTGGTGGGAGAGCCTATGCCAAGCTTGGTCCAGGTCAAACATAATTTAATTGGAGTCTGAGGGGTCAACCCTTCCTATCACTCACAACAATTCCTTACATTGTGTCGACAAGCTCTGTAGGACTTCAAGAGAAACAAATTATTATATTCTTTGCATAACTAGAATCAGTGTTTTAATTATGTTGGGTGCATGGGGGATCATAGGTAGGTGGGAGATGGCTTGCATGTGGGTTCAGAGGCAGTGGCCCTCGAAAACAATTTGGCATTTTTTGCATAGATTTTTTAATGGTTTTTTGGCACACAGTTTTCGTCGATGTTTTTCTCATTCCAGTTAAGGGATTATAGTTGTTGACTAATCCAACTTAATGGACTAGGGGTTTTGGATGTCATGGGATCCTATATATCTATTGTATTGTAAAACATTAACACATGATGGATATAATATTAGAGGTGTGTCTCGAAACAGGTTGTTGGTTTTCCCAGTTTGGGTTTCCAGGGTAAAATATATATGTAATGTGTGTGTGTGTGTGCCATTGTCTGTTTTATATTTTTACTAAGAATATATTTGCATTAATTTATTGTACAACATTAAAATATACATTTGGTATCAGACCATTTATTGGATTCAAGGGGATGCTTTTATATTTATGGGTGTTGGATCAAGTATTTGGTAAACCTTGTTACAATGGGATATCTGCAATATCGATTCTTTAGGTGAAAAAAATTGGTTAGAAGTTCGAAAATATAGATCGAGAAATTTAATGGGAAAATTTTAGAGATGTGGAAGCTTAAAATGGAATATTTGTTGGTGGACAAACATTAATGTATCATTGTGTATCTAGTTATTGTGCCTACAAGAATGTCAGTAGAATACTGGGTAAAGTAGGATCAACAGTTGAGGACAATAATTTGGATATGTGTCACACACCCACTCTGGCATAATAATTTTTATTTTTTTTGCCTATTACTCGAGGATCGGAATCCCCGAGATACTTATCGGGGCCTAGCATCAGCTGGTTCCTCATATGTCCACCTCCATGTGATCGTGGGTCACGACTATGGGCTGAACCAGTATGGCGTCTTTTCGCACTTCACATCTCAGTGCTACTAGAATGTCGAGTCTTTCGACTCTGCAAACCCCGAAATGACGAAATGCCAAAGAGGCTTTGATCAACAATTATCCCCCTGGGGTATGCCTTGGTCCATATGACCACTTCTCATAAGACCGCAGTCTTATTCCCTTCGGGATTTATGAATACGAGAGCCTGACCTCTTGTCATCAGGACTCCCGAATTCCTAATTTTCGATTTCCCAAAATGGCTTTTGTCACATTATCCCTCCTAGATATGCCCTGATCCAGGTGACCATTCCTCATAATACCTCTGTCCTATTTCTTTCGGGATTTATGAATACGAGAGCCCGACCTCTTGTCATCAGGACTCCCGAATTCCCGATTTGCGAAATCTCGATGGACTGTTCCTTTCGGGACTTTCCCGAATTCCTGAATTACTACCACGTGTCCTCCACGGATGGACGATCCAGATTGTTTCACGATTTCATGACTTGCAAGGTCAAAATGATCACCTTCCTCTTTTGTTTCTAGATGTCTGAATCCCCGAAATGGGTGATCTCGCAACATGTAGCCTCCCTAAATTGGACGATCCAGATCTATTTCGGGATTTCCACCATGGAGTGTCCCAATCTCTCATCATCAGGACTTCCGAAATCCCGAAGTCCGAAGTCCTGATATCAACTCCTCTTTCGGGACTTTCACCTCTGTTTATGAGGCTTAAACCTCATACATCTCTTGACAACTCCAACGACTGTCGATTTTTCTAACTAAGATCTGACAAATCAGATCTATCCCGCGCTGTGCACTCTCCCGCTGCTCCCTAGACATGCAAAAACCAACAGTCCAGATACTCCCACGGGCCTTGGGGATATACAGTCCTGATTTCTTCGCTACTCACGAAGATAAAAGAAAAGGGTTGAGGCATTTAATGCCCTTGTTTCTTCCTCCAATATAACGATCGTGAATGACTGCAAATCTTCTGACACAATCTCATCCGTCAATCGATTCTTATCCACATGCTCTCGTTTCGAGATTTCACGGGTCGGGGTTTCGGGACTCGCGAGTGCAAGAAAACTCGTACCTAGATACTCCAAGTGCCGAAAAACTGAAATGTTGAGGTCTATGAGGACCGTTCTCCCTCGTACAAGGTTTTGAGACTTAACCTCTAACATCCTTCTTCGGGTCCTCAAGTAATTTACACCAGGTTTTGAAGACCAAACTGGCAGGTCTTCTCAAAGGTAAGGGAGTGGTCTCAAAAGGATGCCTTTGGGAGGAAATCTATCCAAGGCACCAGGTAGGACAAACATAGGAACAATCTCCCGAGAGCAGACTTAAAGTCCAAGTTAGATCGGTATACATATATATAAATCTATCTATAAACACAATCCATGTGGATCTATTCCGGGTATTCCTGGAAACAAATAAGGGCATAGATTTCCTGAAAGAAGATTTGAAGTCTGAATTAGATCGGTAAGCATATAAATAGCAATTCGTAAAACATGAGCCATACGTGGTATTTCCATTATAAGCATGCAACCACCATTTCTGGTCAAAACACCACACAGACAGTCTTATGCTCAAACCACTCATAAATTGCACAGACTACGAACATACATATCAACATATAAAGTTCAAGATACAAGATATAAAACACTTATCAGAAATAACACCAGGTGTGATTGCAACTACTGAGAGGGGTGCTTGTTTCCACCCAACCGTAGGCTCAGTGAATCCCAACAGATTTACCACTAGCCACCCCCAAGATGAGACCACGATGCTGTGAGACTGTGTCTCTATTTGTCAGTGAACAAGAATGAAGGTTACTCTCCTTCTTCTCCGCTATCACTTACTCTGTATTTTTCCAGAGTTCTCCTTCTTCCTTCCCTCGCGTTTGCCCATGATCGCCCACTCCTCCTACCTTTCTCTCTTTCGACGAGGTTGCATGTGGCATGACCTTCCTTGCGGTGGTCGGGTCTGAGGACTCTATAGATGGGCAGTTCACCCCCCCATCCCTCATTACTCATGAGAAGCCCTTTACCTACCAATCCTGGCGAGTCATTTAATTCAGGCCAGCAAGCCGCTCTTGGTTCTACGGGCCAGTGAAGTCCAAATACGGTATTGGTCTCGGTGGAAGTTAACACCACCATTCTAGGTTCTTTCTACCACCTTTCTTCAACCATCGTGGTCTCTTTTTCAGCACTTCCCCCTCTCAACAGTCTTAC
>ML779974.1:159017-177354 GCA_009831015.1 Picea engelmannii
GGGGGGGGGGGGTGTGTACTCGGCTTCTTCAAGAACACATCTAGATTAGGTATAGAAAGTCTAGCATCACCAAGAAAGGAAATTGCATGTTGAAAAATGGGTTCTAGTTAAAACATGGGAAATTTTGTGGACTAGATGGACCTTAAGGTCCCCCCATATTCGTATTTTAGTGGGATACTAGTTTCCAAAAGGATTTCCACTCCCAGGATGATTTTCCTAAGGAATAAAATAACTCCTAGGAATATTGATACTCTTAGTACCATACATTCCCCCAGGATGGTTGCCTTTAGGGATAAACAGACTCCGATAAACATTATTACTTCTAGGACCATACATGCCCCCTAGATATCTAACTCCAGGAATACATGCATACTCTGAAGGAATACAAGAAACCCTCAAGGAATACAAGCATACCCTAAAGGAATACCACCCACTCGACCATAACTACCCCCAAGGGAAGGGCCCCTAGGAACATAAGTATATCTAAAAGGATAACCACTCATTGGACCATAAATACCCCTAGGAATAGAGGTACAGCTAGATGTATTATGATTTTTGGGTATAGCTGTGCTACTCCACGAGATGTTGAATACCCATGAAATTTTATTTTGGCCATCTTGACTAGGAACAACCCCACTCCTAATATGAACAATATTCCAATCAAGAGGGAAACAAGAAATCAACATTGTTGGGATGCCTATAGGAATGACAGAAGTAGAAGCAAATCCACTTATGGTGCTAGAACCAAGGATTTTTCCCATACTAGACACAAATTTAAATGTGGGAATCACAACATGTCCAATGGATGTGCTAATGCTTGGTACACTCATGGAAGGAAAAGAAGTTACTACTAACATTCCCCAAATGGAGACACTTTATGAACTGGGAAAAGATAGTGTAGGCCCTATGGAAGTAACAGATGGAAAGGAGGACATCATGGAGGTTTCTCCTATGACACCTGCAAATGATATTGAAGGCTCAACCATACTCGATGAGACACTTGTTCCCAACATCATGTGAGGATCATTGAAAAATAAAAAAATATTACTAAAATATTTCCTTACCCTAAGGAGCATGGGGTTGAAAGGACCAACTAAAAGAGGGTTAAAATTGGGTGGAGGATTTTTTTCAACCTCTACTTTCTCACTCTCCTCATATCCTCTCTCAGACTCTATAGGCTCTATGTCACTTACCATCCTCTGTTTAATAGGTGGTTGTTCCTTCGCTTCAGGAGAAAGTTCATGTTGTTAATAGGATCGGTGAAAAAGTTGGTTTACCAAAATGAATACAATGTGTTATTGATATAGGTATATATCGGTGGCCACCCACCTATTCCAATGGATTAAAGACCAATTTCCATTTTGGCAGTTTTAATATATTTTTTGGGTCCTAAACTTTAGGGGCCGTTTTGAAGCCCTAAAGAGAGTTTCTGGGAACGACATTGTCACACTATAGCATTTAGACAGAGTGTTATGGAAAAATGTGTATTCCTCGTATATTTCTTTCCAATGAGCCATCGTGCACCTAAAACTGATATTGTAAGAAAAAGTTATGACCTCGAGAAGTTCATGTACCAACTTACCCCATCAGGGCCCACATGAATTTTGGCCCTTCATATATTAGGGTTAGGTTTTTTTATGTTTAGTGTTTTCTAATTTATGATTTATGTTAAAAATTCCTTTGCAACCTCATTGTAATCATCATCTTATGAATGAGCATAGCCAAAACATCTCTTCTCAGAGATAAGTTACCACCATTCTAGCTAACTTCTATGTTTTTTCATTTTAGAGTATTTTGTATTTCGGACAATAATTAATAGAATATGAGTTGTACTATATTACCATGTTGCCTACCATATCTCTGTGTATTTCTTTTTTATATCTCTATTATATTTCTTCCTTCATATTCTTCCTAGAAAATAATCTAGATCGATGGTATCATAGCGATCTGGTCCTTGTCATTCTTAGTGCATGTTCCTGACAAGGTCAAGGTATAGAGAGTTGGGTCTTGAGCTTGTTTATATTTAGGAAAACCTCTCTCTAATTCCCAATCAACCTTCCATGGTAGAAGAAAATAGGGACGACGTGACAAGATATCATTTCAAACTATTTCTCAAGGAATCCCTCATGCAATATAGGAATGAGATGATGGATAATTTTTCCCAAATACTTCAACGAATATCAACAACAATGGAGGCATCGTCAACCAAAATTCACTTCGTAGGTGAGAATCCCTTCAAGGTACAAGTTAACTTTTATATTCTTGTATTTGAAGGCTAGATGTGCATTGATGCTTTGGAAAAATGGTTAAATCTGCTAAAGGGTTATTTCTCTTTCCACAATTTTTCAAACAGTGAAAATATCACCTTCGTGCTCCTTAAGGCCCTTTCCCATGTCATATATTTGTGGGAGAATTACTGTGAGAAACATGTCAAGGATGAGTCTATAGTTTTTGGTCCATGACCCACTTGGGAAACTTTTGTTGATTCCCTTAAGGAACAATATTATTCTGTTGGAAGTTATGATGAGAAATACACGAGATGGACCACACTATGCCAAGAGAGGGGCCAAGTAGTGTCGGATTTAACCAATACTTTTCCTACATTTCATACCAAGTTGGGTATCAAATACTCTAAGTAGAATATAATCCTAAAATAACATGGGGCTTTTCATAGTTACATGCAAACTAAAATGGATTTTTTGGACATCTCATCATTGGGAGTCACTTACCAATATACTGTCAAAATCAAGTAGAAGTTCAAGCTCAAAAAGAGAAGGAGTTTGGGTCTGCAAATATGCAATAGACAAAGTATGGTAAGAGTGGCCCTAAATCCAAATCCAAAGGACAGAGAAAGTATGTCCAACCCCAAGATAACCAGCCCAAGCCACTCATAGAGAAGGGAAATGGGAAGTTGAACAAGGACATTGGAAAATGGTGTGAGTTCCACAAAATCCCTTCACACAATATTGATGATTGTCGCTCCAAACAGTCTTTGTTGGATGAGACAAAATCCCTAGCAGGGTCATATGTTGAATCATACTCTGATTCAGAACTAGAAAAGGGAGGACAGATCATTCATACATAACCCAGTGCCACCGTTTCTACCAAAAAAATCCATCCAAAGGAACCGGAGGAGCTTGAAGAAGGGGATCACCTTTTTGACTTAGAGATATGGGTGAAGGGAACCCTGATCCATTTCATTATTGAATGTGGTAGCCAAAAGAAGTTGATCTCAATATAGGTTTTCAAGAGGTTGAACCTAAAAACGATTCCACATCCTTAGCCATACACCTTCTATTAGCTTAGCGAGGAATGAGACATATGTGTCAGCCAAGTTCCAAAAATGTCACCTACACTACGTCATAAAGACCTTCAAAGGTGAGGTATTGTGTGAACTTCCCCCATTGAATATTTTGATTTTTTTCTAGGACAGTCATATATGCGGAAGAACCATGTTGTTTATAAATATATGCCCCGTAGTTTCATTATTACTTTGGGAGATCAACTCTACAGGGTAATAGAGGCAGTTCCAAACATTATGGTTTCTTTGATCTCTGTGAAGCAAGGTAGAAAGGTGCTCTCTCAAGTCAGGACATTCGACCTCTATATGTTTTGATCAAGAGGTGAAAAAAATGTCACTATAATTTCCAAACCTAAAACCTTTGCACGAGGTCTCTTTGCCCAGAAGCAACAGGTCGACGAAATAACAAAGGAGTACAAAGAAATATTTTCCTCTCTTATTGGGGTTCATGTGAACTGTTAGGTAAATCACTCCATTGATATGACACCTGGTGATCCTCTTCCTAATGGCCTTTTATACATGCATTCTATTATGGAGAATGAAGAAGTCAAACGGCAGATCCAAGAACTAATTATGAAGGGCCACATGAGAACAATATTTTCACCTTGCACTAGCCCAATCATTTAGGTACATAATAAGGATAGGACATGGTGACTTTGTATTGATTACAGAGCCCTAAACAAGATGGCATTCAAGAACTGATACCTAATCCCTCAGATTGATGATCTTCTAGATCAGCGCAAGGGAGCCAAATTTTTTAGCAAGATTGATCTGAAGTTAGGCTACCACCAGGTGTCGATTGAGAAAAATGATGTGTGGAAGAAAACCTTCAACTCTAAAGAAGTCCTCTTTGAGTGGTTGGTCATGTCTTTCAGCTTCACTAATGCCCTGGGGTAAAATCATGAATCTGGGTGTCTATTTTCCTTGTTTTTTGAGAAATGAAATATATTTTCAGAAGTTTTTCAACTTACGGTAAACACGAGTATTTTTTTGTTTATAATTTCACTTTACAGTAAAAAAAAACTTGTAATGAATTTTGTTAACTTTCTATTGATTATTTCTTGAATTTTTTTTATTGACATTTGATATGTCATTTTAGTGATTCTTTGATAGTGTGTTCCTTAAAAATGAAGGCATTTATAATGAGTTATGTTTGTTGAGACCAATTTACTCATTATCAAAATTTTGATTATGAAAAAAATATATGTCTTGTAACAATCTATACAGACTCTATTAAAGTATGGCTATATTTTTTAAGACAATGGATGAATATTATAATTACCATAATTTTTTGAATTTGACCAATCTGAAAAAGTTGCATATTTTAAACACATTTAGATTGACACCATTTACCTGCCTTAATTTTTATGTAAAAGTAAAATATAAAAGTACATTTTTGAAGAGGACAATGAAAGGTTTTATATTTTTCAACGGTGTCATTAGATTTAACTTTCAGTCGAAAACATGCCATTAGGAATTTTCACGACCCGATTCTCACAAAAGTGTTACCCAAATTCATGATTTTACCCACATTCATGCAGATGATGTATGACGTATTATGACCATTCACAAACTCCTTTGTGGTTGTATATTTGGATGACATCCTCATCTTCAAAAAAACTTTGGAGGAACATTTGGATCATATTCAACATGTATTGGGCACATTTCGATAACATAAGTTATATGCCAATTTATAGAAGTGTTCCTTCGACATGCAGTGAATAAATTTGGATACATCGTCGATGAGCAGGGTGTACATGTGGATCCAACCAAGATCCAAGTCATCTACGATTAGCCAACCCCAAAGATAAGGACTGAGCTCTGCAGCTTCTTGGGCATATCCATCTTTTATCGGTGGTTTCTGTTGGGGTTATCTCATATCACTTGGGCCCTAAGCCAGGTGGCCAAGGGTGGTGCAAAGGCCAAGTTTGTGTGGTCCATTTCCCAACAAAAAACATTCAAGGAATTGAAATTTTGCCTTTGCTCAGCACTAGTCCTCATTCTTCCAGCCCTGCAACAACCATTTAAGATTGAGACAAATGCTTCATATTATTCTATTGGTGCATTCCTCACTCAGAAGAGGCATTCGATAACCTATAAAAATGAAACTATATCTAATTTTATTCATAGATTCTCCACCTATGACAAAAAGTTGTACTTCATTATGCAGAAATGTCAACAGTGTAAGCATTACATTCTGGGAAAGGAAACAATCATCTACACTAAACACAGGCCTCTAGAATTCATGTAGAAAAAAGGGAAATTATAAAATGATCTCCATCATAAGTGCTCCATGTACCTGCAACAATTCCACTTGAATGTCAAGTACAAGAAGGATAGAAACAAGCATTTTGAATATTTCCTCAGTCATCCCCTGGTGGCAGTGCTAACTATAGTTCTTGACTCCTATGGACATGAAATATCTGGATGGACACAATTGTATAATAATGACTTTGAATTTGCTACTTCCTATCATACATTGAGTACAGTAAAAATAGTTGTCGACTTTCATATCTAGGATGGATTTTTATGTCATTTGAGTCATCTATCTGTTCCTTCAAGCAAGCATTCCAAGATAATCTAGGAATCTCATTACAACAAGGAACACTTCCTACACCATTTCCAAGTGCCCCATCAAGAAATAAGTGTTATACACCCCTATGCCTACTCTGGATAGGCCTTGGGAGTCCATCTCCATGGACTACATGTCTAGTATTCCTTCAACTAAGCATGGAAATGACTGTGTATTCATGGTCATCAATCGATCCTCTAAGATGGAAGTTTTGGCACCCTGTAAGATGACAATCACAGTGGAGGCCACCTCCAAGCTCTTCTTCACACATGTTTGGATTGATTTTAGGCTCCCACAAACTATTATATCATTTCATGAAAGTAGGTTCCTGAGCACGTTTTGGTCTAGACTATGGTTGACAATGGACACCAAGTGGACCAAATCAACTTTCTTCCACCCACATATTTATGGACAAACAAAGGTAGTCAACAATATGATTGTTCATATACTGAGGATATATAATTCCAACCATTAATTTTCATGGTATGAAAGCCTTCCTTTTGTTCAACATAGCTACAATAGAGCCCTCGACAAATCTATTGGCCACAACCCTTTTTAGACGTGTTTGGGGTTCCAACCATTGGCCCCCATTGACGTAGCTCTTCCCATTGAAGTCCTACATGAAGAGTCCTCCCATGCCCCAAACGAGGTTTATAAGACAACCAAATATGTTGATCACATCCATAATATCCAACAACAATTTCATGATATTGTGTAGAAGGCCAATGCCAAATACAAGCAGCGCCACGATCAACATTGGGTACCACACAAATTTCAGGTGGGAGATAAGGTATGGTTGCATTTATAGAAAGAGAGACTAAAAGGAACCCACTGGAAGTTTCTCCCATTTTGATACAATCCTTACACCATCACCAAGGCTATGGGTGAGAATTCTTTTGAATTAAGTATTTATCATTTCCTTGGCTTCCAACCATTATTTAATGTGGAACTGCTTCAACCATATTTTCCACCTCTCCTGGACACTTCAGATGTATCTGAATAGTTGGACCCTACATAAATCAATCTTTCCTACATTAAATAGGATACATTTTATCATATCATGGACACCAAAATGAAGGAAACCCACCAACAAACTATCGAAATCCATTAGGTCGTCAAAGCAGGGAAATTTATTCATCAGGGAAAGTGGTTCACCAGGGGTCAGATTCAACAAAAGTTTCATGATCTGATGCAGGCACTTGACGCAATGGATATCATTTCTTCATAAGTAGGGATGAATTATCTAAGTGGATACCAGTCGTCAACTTTGTATATACCTAGGAAAGGATACTATGGTGACCACCTCACAATTGATGACTGAGTTTACAACCCTAGGTTGAACCACATGTATGGGCAAGAAAACTAATCCAGAAGCTTCTAGAAGTGCTACCTCCTAGAGATGTATGGAAACTTTCAAAACCTCCATACACATAGTATTCCAAGTATTTCAAGAAACACAGAGACAATAGAAGAGTATATATCACTCTACTTTCCTCAATGCGACCGTGTGCTTAATTCGTGTGTTAGAGGATATTTTTAGCAAGCACTCATTGTGGCAATGGGTTTATGAAATCACTAGTTACTTCTAGGTTTGGTTTTGTGGACTTGGAGAATTTACTCTCCAACCCTACATTAAGGCCCTAAATCCTAATCTAGTGGCAGTATGTTATGAAGAAAAAGATCTAAAATTTTAAATTAAGCATTTTTTCTTCTAAGGATATTGATTAGTCAAGAGAAATAGATTCAACTTGTGTGATTGTTTTGACACTTTCCAATGCAAATGAATAAAAAGTATGTATGCAAGAAATTTACCTTTTCCATTCGATGAAGTCTGTCTAAAGGAAAGGAAGATATCTTTTTCTTTTTCTTATTTCTAAACCAAAATGGAAACCTCACACTCTCTCATTAACTACTCGAGCCAATCAAAGCAAATGGAAAAATCCTCAAAAACCAATCACATAAATTCAATCTCTAAGGCACTCTAAAGCTTTACCATAGAACACTTTGAAATTAAAACTTTTCTTAATATGATAAATAAATGAATATTCAAATCAAACTAGCAAAAACAACAACCGAAAGGTTTTATGATATTGGTAGATGCAAACAAGTACACTCCAATATTTATACAATACCAATAACTAAAACTTGGAGAAGGATATAACAATGAAAAACATTTCAACACACACAAAATGAATGTTAAGGGAAAAAAGAGACACTATTGAATATGAAAATACCCACAAGAGATGCAACCTAGGTCACTACTCGCTAGGGAACAATCTCACATCAAAAGCAATCGAAGAAAAACACTCAATCACTTCAAATTAACTTTGAGACACAAAAAAAAAACACGAGGCTCTACCAAGGATCAAATCAAGGCTACCAGACATCTTATAGGCTCATATACCTATCCAAAGTATATCTCTAAAAATACACAACTCAAAAAATTCAAAACATGGTCACCTACAGAATAGATCGTGGCCTAGCAATAATATAGAGTGCAACCAATAGGTATGTAGCCACAAGCTGTAGTGAGCCAGCTCAAGGTCCTTGAATGAGTCCTTAAACCAACATATGATACCTTTGTAGGAGTTCATTACAAGTCTTCGAGTAGGATATGGGTGCCATGAGTGGGTCTTCTACACTAGGAATCGATTTTGATGTCTTAACATGTTCAAAGGAGGAAAAATGACCTAGAATACCTAATTTCACATTCTCAAGATCAAGAATTGTGAACAAGACCAACACACAATAAAACAATCCCTCACTCATGGGTATTTTTCCTTGGAGTTAGTTATGGGTGTCATTAATATGTTTTACAAAGTATGGATTGTTGTCATGGATTTAACCATAGTTTTGGTAGGGAAATAAAAAACTTGGGCCCTTGACCATGGTCGAGAGAGGGAAATAACAATTTTGCATGTTAAGCCCTAAATATTGGAACATTACCCCTTAATTGGGGCATATTACATTAGTATTTTTATTTTCTTTAGGTTGGCTTTGCTCCAATAGTTGTAATTGTACCTCCTAGTCTCCTATATATACCGAGAATTTTTCATTTGGAATCATCTTGTATTTGTAAATTTATGTGGTGTATAAGTAGGTTTCCCTATCGAAGAGGATTATTATATGAAATTCTCTATTTTTCAAGGCGTTGAGTACTTATTCTGAGGATTTTTATGCTATTTTAGTATTTGGTTCTTAAAAATTGGTATTAGAGCTCAATGTCTTGGGGTTTCTCTACTGCATCCAAGACACCTTGGAGTTTTCTCTATAATTGTTTTTATATGATGTTTCATATGGAACTAATTGGACAATATTTATTATATGGATCAAAGTACTTGAGGTTAAGATTTCAACACCTGAGGCCTTACACTTTCAGAGATATAGCCTATGTAAGATAAGGTTATGGAATCATCTTGAATTTATCCATCTCTGAATTTTCTCTATAAGACAATTTTTGTGAAGTTTCAAACTCTGAAACTCGGAGGATATTCATAGAAATCATAAATGTAACTTTGATAAAAAAATTCAGCTTCTGTTTCATGCTACATTTCTAGATACACCCTATGTAAGATAAGGTAGTTGCCTAGTCATATTAACTAGTCTCAAACAAGTGTTCCGAGTAAAACAATGATTTTTCTTCAATGAGTATCCAAATTAAGTGAGACAAGTTGCATTGTATATTGACCAGTATCTAGTACTTATGGTGCACGTTTCATAATCAAATATCATATAATTTTCCCTTGGCACGCTTTACAAGTGCACTGTCCTGGAAGGGAAAAAAATCCTCAAGGTGTGGGGAAGTTAGCATAAATTCCACTTGGCATATCCAATTTTGATCAGACCAATGGAATTGCAGAGAAGACATATCAAATAACTATAGAACAAAATATTTGGACCCAGAGGAGATGAAATTTTGAAGATACAACAGAAGAAATATCATCTAGTAGAACAACCTCAAAATCAAGGTTTAAAATTGATACTTGGACAACACGCCACCAAAAAAGCGAACTTATACACAAAATATTCCTTCATATAGTCCTACATGGACTCTTGATGAAGGTGAAGAAATGTGCAGGGACATAAATGATTTTCAAAATAATATTGTAAAATATGATGAACTACAAGGGATGATGGATTCAACTGAAGCTAAGTTGGAGGCAATAATGGATACTAATATGGATGGTTTAGAAAGGGAGATCATGGAAGTATTGAAAATATTCCTAATAGGGATTCCACCTGAAAGTGAAATGTTTTCGCATGAAATTCATGATGAGGACACAAGGAAGATGAATCAGGACTGGAGAAACTCCAACTTTGGGTTGAAGACAACCACTTTCCTAATATCGATATGAGCAAGTTTTATGGGAAGGATCCAATCACATGGATACTTCAGATGGAGAAGTTCTTTGATCTAAATGATGTGCGACACACACAAAAGGTACGAATTACTTCTTTATGTTTATAACCGAATCAATTTGTGTGGTATCGATGGATTTGTTCTCGGAAATCACTTTCCACTTGGACAATCTTGATGGAAGAAATGGTAACACACTATGAGGATATGAGTAATACCTTCTTTATCCAATTGATAAATCTCAAGCAAAAGGGTTCAATTGAGGAGCACATTGAGAACTTCCAACAATTGAATATAAAGGTAACATATATTCAATATGAGCACCTGATTGATGTATTCATAGGAACTTTAAAGGATAACATTCAACATGAGGTTCGCCGTTGGGAACCCAAATAATTAGAGAATGCGTTCAGAGTGGCGAGAAATGTTGAAAGTAAAAATCTAGCTATGGCTACTAGAAGGACCACTCCTAACATATATAAAGAGAATAATGTTCCTTCTTCTAAAACACCTCAACCTACAAGGTTTACACCTCAAGAATTGGAGGAAAGAAAAAAAAAAGGTTTATTCTTTAATTGTGACAACAAGTACAGTAAGGGACATAAGTGTGGCGATAAGAAATTATTCTACATAGATTGTGAAGAGGAGGAAGAATAAGAACAAGAACTAACTCAAGATGAAAACATATAAGAGATTTCTTCTGAAGAGTTGACTCCCACGATATCATGTAATGCATTGGTTGGAATTAGCACTCGAACCCTCACGATCAAAGGATATATCAAAAATAAAAAGGTAATAGTCCTAATTGATTCTGGTAGTACTCATAATTTCATTCACTATAAATTAGCCAAAGCTCTCAATTACTTTATATATCCAGCACCAGAGTTTTAAGTAATGATTGCAAATAGAGGAACTATCAATTTCTCAGGAAAATTCCATAAGATCAATATTACTATGGGGAATATGTAATGAATAGTCCAATGATTTCTATACCCATGGGTGGTGCTGATGTCATACTAGGATTCCAATGGTTACAATTATTGGGAACAATGGATTTTAATTTTCAAGAACTTTTCATGAAATTTTTATTGGAAGGAAAGGAAATTGAGATAAGGGGTATCACAAGGAAACCCGGTAAGGTGATAATCTCTAATGGAATGAATAAATTATTGAAAAGGGGGCATCAGGGTGTAATTGTACAATTATGCTCACTTAATGTTCAAACATCTAAGCCATCTATTCCTCTAGATATCCAATGGGTCATTTATAAACATTCCAAAGTTTTTGAAGATATTCCTAGAGGTCTTCCACCCACTCTAAATCATGATCATGTTAATCACCTATTTTATAGGAGTGTTCCCCATAACATCAGGCCTTACATCCCAGAGGGTTTGGATCCAATGGTGGAAAGCGAGGATTTTTTCACCATTGGGAAAGGTTCAATTCTCGTCAAGGATTTACCTGGAGCCATAGAGTCACCTTGAGGTAGTGGTCGAATGTGTGGTTGCACCTAGAGATACTATATTAAATGGTATTGTGAACCATGTACACAAAAGTGGATCAAATCCCATGCCCATGTCCTTCAATTTTTTTATTCTATGAGGTGTATGATAGTCAGTGATGGAGTGTGTTGTTAAGGCACTTCATGATGTTAATGTCACTAGTTCGAAACCTGCGGGGACAAAAACTGCAATCATTTTAAGGTTTGGTGTGTCTTAGGATGGGTGCGATCCCCAGGTGATTTTGATGACTTATATGCCCCTGAGACACAGTTTCTCAGCCATAAGCTAGTCCCACAGGTCACGGACAAACTAGCAAACAAAAAAAAACCACCAGGCCTTACATATACCCTTATTCCTAGAAGAGAAAAAATGAGCATATGGTTGAATAAATGTTAGAGGCTAGCATTATTAGACCTAGCCAAAGTTCTTACTCTTCACCGGTGGTAATGGTACTCAAGAAAGAGGTCTCATGGCATATGTTTCCATATTATAGATAGATCAACAAGATCACTAATAAAGAAAAGTTTCCCATTCCCATCATTGATGAATTTTTAGATAAACTACATGGAACAATCCACTTCACAAAGTTGGATCTTCGTTCAGGGTATCACCAGATTATAATGAAGGAAGCATATATCTCAAAAAAAATATTTTGAACTCATGAAGGCCATTATGAATTTTTGGCCATGCCTTTTGGCCTTACGAATACACCTTCCACATTCCAAGGGTTGATGAATTCAATTTTCAAGACCTTCCTTCAAAAATTTGTGTTAGTATTTTTTGATGATATACTAATCTATAGAAAGTCTTGGGAGGATCATGTTCGACATGTTGAGAAGGTGCTACAACTACTAAAGGAGAAACAAGTATATGAAAAACCATCCAAATGTTTATTTCGGGTGAAGGAGGTAGAGTATTTGGGTCATATTGTATCGCATGAAGGTTTCAAGGTAGGCCCTAACAAGATTAAGGCCATGATGGACTACCCGATTCCCAAAACATTGAATAATATTAGAGGATTTTTGGGTTTGACAGGTTACTATCGCAAGTTTGTTCAGAACTATGGAAGAATAGAAGCACCTTTAATGAAATTAACTAAGAAGGATGCATTTTCATGGACTCCAGAGGAAACTCAAGATTTTGAACAACTTAAAGGGGCGATGTACAAAGATCCATCCTTGACCACACCAAACTTCAAAAAAACCTTTATTGTGGAATGCGATGCCTCAGGAAATGGCATCAGTGTTGTTATAATGCAAGAAGGAAGGCCCCTTTCTTTGAATTTGGCTAGTCAAGGGAAAGGAATTACAAAAACCTGTTTATGAGAAGGAAATGATGGAAATACTACATGCATTGAATCAATGGCGCCCTTACCTAATATGTAGGCACTTCAAGGTCAAAACAAAACATGATAGTCTTAAATACTTCTTGGAACAAATAATGTCTTCAGAATAACAAAAACAATGGGTGACCAAGATGTTGGGTTATGAATTTGAAATCATCTACAAAAAAGGGAAGAAAAATGTTGTGTTAGAAGCACTCTCAAGAAAGGATGAATATGTCGAGGCCTTTCTTTGTGACATCTCGATCATCCAACCCGATTGGATAATAGAAGCAAGTGATGAATGGAAGAATGGAGAAAACGTGTGGACTCTTATTCAAAGGTTGCAACAGGATTCCAGTGCATAAGATACATTTACATGGAAAAGTTATTCACTATGGTACAATGATCACTTATATTTATCTAAGAAATCCCAACTCAAACAAAAGGTAATCTTGGAATTTCACACCTCTCCATTATGAGGGCACTCAGGATTTTTGAAAACCTACCATAGGGTCAAGAACGAAGTTTTTGGGGATGGCCTTAAAACTGATGTTCAAAGTCTTGTGGAAAAATGTTTGGTTTTCCAACAAAATAAGGTGCAAACAATTAAGACCCCGGGTATTTTACAACCATTAGCCATCGCAAGTCAATGCTCGGAGGATGTTTCCATGGATTTCATCAGAGGATTACCAAAGTATGAAGGAAAGAGTGTCATCATGGTGATTGTTGATAGGTTGAAAAAGTATGCACACTTTTGTGCCCTCTCTCATCCTTTCAAATCCAATACAGTTGCCACCATATTCATGGAGACAGTTCAAAATCTACATGGAAGCCCAAAGATTATTATAAGTGATACACATCCCATCTTCACTGGACATTTTTGGACATAATTGTTTTCTTGTTTAGGTACTCATTTGGGTCATATCTTATCTTATCATCCTCAATCTGATGGACAAACTGATATAGTGAACAAATGTCTAGAAGGATACCTTTGTTGTTATGTCTGTGATAAACAAACATAATGGTTCAAGTGGTTACCCTTGGAAGAATGGTGGTATAACACTTCCTTTTATATTGCAACAAAAATGACACCATTTATGGCACTCTATCGATATCACCCACCTTCCATCACTTCTTCTCTAAAACAAAAATCTCAGGTTCAGGTAGTGGAAGATCACATAGAGCATCAAGAACAAGTTCTCCAACTCTTAAAGGACAACTTGACCATGGCACACAATCACATGAAACAACAAGCATATCAACATCATATTGAAAGAACATTTGAAGTAGGGGATTGGTTATTTATAAGACTACAACCATGCAAACATATCTCCCTCAAGCAAGCTAAGAAGGATAATAAATTATCACCAAAGTACTATGTCTCTTATAAGGTGTTGAAAAATATTGGTACTATGGCATAAAAATTGGAGTTGCCTACATCTTCGCGAGTACACCCAATTTTCCATGGTTCATGCTTCAAGAAGGTTATATGTGACAAGATCCCAGTTCAAACTATATTTCTAGAAATTGAAGAGGAAGGAAAAATCATATTGGAGCTTGAAGCTGTCACTAACACAAGAACTCAACAATTGATGAATAGATCCATTTCAGAGTATCTCGTTAAGTGTACGAAACTACCTACTGAAGATTCCACTTGGGAATATTCCACTTTTATATAGAAGCATCAATAATTACTCAAGTGTTGCGGACAACACTTTCCTGAAGGGGAGGGGCATGTTAAGCCCTAAATAGTGGCACGTTACCCCTTAATTGGGGCATTTTACATTAGTATTGTTACTTTATTTATGTCGTCTTGGGTCCATTAGTTGTAATTGTACCTTCTAGTATCCTATATATACCAAGGAGACCTTTTCATTTGGAATCATCTTGTATTCTAAATTTATGTGGTGTATAAAGAGGTTTCCCCCTCGAAGATGCTTATTATCTGAAATTCTCTCTTTGTTAATGCGTTGAGTACTTATTCTGAGTTTTTTTATGCTATTTTAATATTTGGTTATTAACATTGATCCCTAAACATAGCTTCTTGGACTTAAACACCATGAACATGTCCTTGAACCACCACATGAGACCATGGATGGGTTGTGGAGCCTTAACCATCATCAAATGATGAAAACATGTGCCTTAGGATCTTATTGAAGATTCTCGAGAACAAGAGTCATGAATAAGCCCTCAAACAAACATATAGGAACTCTATAAGGGGTGTTTGGCCTCTGAGTGGAACACAAGCACCATGAGTATGTTTTTTTCACTAGAAAGGTGTATCTACGAATAAACATGACCAAGGGGGAAACAATGGCCCTAACCCCTAATTGAACCTTCTCTAACTCAATAGCTATGGGAAACACCTAGAAACCATGACACAAGTCCTCTCTAGGGATCCTTTCGTATTAGAATTAAATATGGATGCCATTTTGAGGTATTGGACATCATGGATGGGTTTTGGTTCCATGACCACAATAAAGGGAGGGAAGCAAGAGCCTCTCGGCACCACATATGACCTGTGTGGGTTATTAATTACCTTGATGGATACTATGGGTTCCATGAGTAGGTTAGTTTTGCACCAAGAATGGGTTTATAGGTTTAATCTGTGGAAATACTAGAACAACTGAGAGGCGGGGGTGAATCAGTTGTTTATAAGCTTAAACAATTTTATGCCTTTTAAATAATTATTAAGATTTCTTCATATGTCATCAAACAATCATATAGCATATGGAAAATAAGAGCAAAGATCATCAGTCACACATAAAATACACACAGAGACAGATTTTCATGAGGAAACCCATAAAGGGAGAAAACCTCTTCTTCTTAGAAATGATAGGCAGTCTTTTTCTGTTCTGTACATCATTTACAATTGAGCACCAACTCAATGTGAGGCTGCTACCTCTGTTTTACAAGCTTCAACTTGTTTGAGAGCTCCAACTCTCTGGTTTCTCTAGCACCCACTAGAAGGAAGCACCAACTGGATGGAAGCACCAACTTCCTGATTATTCTAGCACCAATTGGATGGAAGCACCGACTTCCAGTTACACAGGCTCCAACCTGCATAACAGAGAACATATATTCTCCCTAGCACCACCCTGCCACCCTAGTTTCTCTGGCTGCAACCAGATGGAAGCTACAACTTCCTGTGTTCAAGCACCCACTTGAACTTCTGAGGACAACAGTCCTCCCGAGAACCTCCCAACCTCCCTAGAATATCAATGAATAAATAAACATTCAACTTTACAGATAAAACAATTCATACCAATTTTACTTTGTTCTGTAAATCTTGTCTCCTGCTGCTTGCTCTATCGTTCTTCTCTGCTTCTGCTTTGCTCTATTGTTCTGCTCTGCTACAACTCTGCTCTATCGTTCTACTCTGCTTCTGCTCTGCTCTATCAAAATTTTATGCTCAACATCTTCTCGTTTTTTCCATTCTACTCTTCTTCAACTCGTTCTGTTCTTCTGCTCTGTATTTCATCTGCTCTGCCTGTCCTTTTCTCCAATACACATATTCAATTCATTTCATTTTGTATATCAATTAGACTTCCTCCTTAACTCCTTCTCCTTTCTCCTTCTTTTCTTACTATTTCATTCTTTTTCCACGCAGAACAACCAACACCATACCATGTCACTCGTTTTTTTTGTTTTTTTAATACATCCTACCTTGACGGTTCCACTTCCCCTCTCCTTCGGCAAGAACAACGACAACTGTCTAAGCAACTGAATCGTCATATGAAACGCTAACTAATTCTTCATAATGAGTCCATTTCATTAACAGAAATCATACTCAGTCATTAACTCAGAGAGAGAACAGTGACCCTCCGATCAATATTAGATCCAACGGATCAGATCCAATCGGGATTTCACCCATCGTGATTTCGGCATTTGCGATGTTAAACTTCACTTATAAATCCCGATACGTATATCGGTCGAATCAACGATCCATATGTAATTTCGTCTCAACGGCTACGATTATGTCGCGATATTGCATATCGCAATTTCGCAACTCATGTTGCAATCCTTGCCATCTCCTGATTCGCGAAACTCCGACGTAGGGTTTGATCAACGGTCCTCATCTCTTGCTTTCTTTAACGACTGAGATCAATTCGCGAAATCGCATTTCATGATTTTGGATTTCTCATTGTCAAGAGATTTTGACATTGCAAAGTGTCGATTCCCGATTCCCGATTCTTCATGCATAGATTCAATGGTTCGGATCACTTCTAGCTCAACGACTCATATTATATCAGGATTTTTCACATCGCGATTAATCCCACTTATACTTGTTCTTTAAAAGGCATGCAGATTATCTCTGATCCAACGATGATTGGGTCTTGCGCTTGGATCCAACGGTTACTGAGTCATCTCCACAACCATACCAATACTCGCACTCCATGCAGAGATTCAACGGTCCAGATCATTCTTTCTTTAACGGCTACGATCAAATCGTGAAATCGCATATCGCGATTTCGGTGTTTTCGTTGTGATTGAACACGGGACTCATGAAACTTCGATTCTCGATTCGACGATGAGCATAACTCCGACAACGCTCGATCCTATGCCACCTGTCCTTGCGAATGGACGGTCCCTAATCCTTTGGGATTTCACCTCTGCACAATAGGACTTAACCCCTGCGTTTAACCTCTCCGCAGCTTCTGAAGATCTGACGGCTACCGGCCTTTCGGGAAATTTAAGTGGGATCCAACGGTCACTGGATCTCTGTCTTCCTTTTTCCTCTGTAAGCTCTTGTTGCGCACGTTTTCTTCAAAGTTGTTCCTCCTGAGCTTTTACTTCCAAATCCCCACGGGGTTTTATCCTTCTTATCCTGCTGTCTCCACTGTTGCCATTAATGACAACAACCATCAACACGTGTCCATTGCTTGTTCAGTATTTGCCAACAATCTCCCCCTTTGGCATTGATGGCAACACTTGCATTCAACATTCAGACTTTCCTCTGTTACTGAAACATTTTGAACTCGACTCCTTTCTCTCCCTTTGACATCAATGTCAAAGAAGACACATTCGTCCTCTGATCTTGTTGCAGAACATACTCCCCTTGTCATCTATAAGCATTTAGGAAATTCACCAGATATTCAATAAGAACTCCCCCTGACCAGGTATACATATTAGACACAGGATTTTATAACCCCCAGCTTTTGACGAAGATATCCAAAAGGGGTCGCAGCCAATGGTTTAGTGAAAATATCAACAATTTGTTCTTTAGAGGGTATATAGTTCAGTTGCACAATTCTGTTTGACACTTGTTCTCTGAGAAAGT
>ML779974.1:187522-199348 GCA_009831015.1 Picea engelmannii
AGGACAGTTGGCAATGTACAGTGGTTATATTATATTTAACACTCCCTCTTAAACTCAACAGTTACAAACATAAGCACTGATGATGCCCAAGTGCCGTCTCTGAAAATCAAAAACGGATTTTCCTAGTGGCTTTGTGAAGATATCTGCAAGATGATTTCGAGAGCCACATAATTGAAGTGCAATATCACCATTATTGACTAGCTCGCGGATAAAGTGAAAGCGAGTGTCAATGTGTTTTATTTTCTTGTGAAACACATAATTTTTGGATAGAGCAATTGCTGAGGTGTTGTCACAGAAGATAGGAGTTGGATCATTTTCTGTATGTGACATATCTTTCAATATTCTTCTCAGCCACACAGCTTGACAAGAAGCTGAGGTAGCAGCGACATACTCTACCTCTACAGAAGATATTGATACAATTGGTTGTTTCTTTGATGCCCATGAAATCAGGTTCGTGCCCAGGTGAAAAACATGTCCTGAGGTGCTTTTCATGTCATCTAGGCTGCCTGAAAAATCATTGTGTGTAACCAGAGAGATGATGATCATCAAATTTAGTGTACCATAAGACAAAATTGAGAGTTCCTGCAACATATCTCAGAATTCGTTTCGCCATCTTCCAGTGAGAATCTTTGGGGGATTCCATGTATCTGGAAACAAGGTTGCTTGCATACATAATATCAGGCCTAGTTGCTATAAGATGCAACAAACTACAAACTAAACTTTTTTACAGGGGAGGATCCATTGTAGAGCCTTCATCTTTCTTGCTCAATTTTTTGCCGAGGGGTATAGGGGTTTCTGTTCGATTGCATTCTTCCATGCAGAATCTTTTGATGATGTATGTTGCATACTTTTTCTGACAAACAAAAATTCCTTTGGTTGATTGATCAACCTCAATCCCCAAAAAATATTTCATTATGCCAAGATCTGTCATCTCAAACTCAGATTGCATGGCATGTTTAAAATTGGTTAATTCAAGATTTCCAGTATATATCATGTCATCAACATATAAACATACAATCAAAATTTTACCGTGTTTATGTGTTTTGGTGTAAAGAGTTGGCTCATTTTGGATTTTTCTGAAACCACTTTTGATCAGGTAAGTGTCAATTTTGTTGTACCAAGCTCTTGGAGCTTGCTTTAAGCCATACACGGCTTTCTTCAACCGATATACTTTGGCTGGCTGCTCTTGGACTTCAAATCCAATTGGTTGATCGACATAAACTTCTTTTTCTAAGAAACCATTCAGGAAAGCGGACTTGACATCCATCTGGTATACTTGCCATTTCTGTTGGGCTGTTATGGCCAATAGAGTCCTTACAATGTCTAGTCTTGCTACTGGAGCAAAAGTTTCACCATAATGAGTACCTGGTTGTTGTGAGAATCCTTTGGCAACAAGTCTTGCCTTGTGTTTTTCAATCGTCCCTTTTTCATTGAGTTTAGTTTTGTAAACCCACTAGACACCAATATTCTTCTTGTGTCTAGGAAAATCAGCAAGATCCCATGTCTTGTTCTTCTCAATGGAGTCAATTTCTTGGTTCATAGATTGAACCCAATGTGGCTCCTTAGATGCTTCTTTAAAATATGTAGGTTGACATGACATTAAGGCAAAAAAGTTGTGTTGTTCAATGTCATCCAACTGTTGATGGATTTCTCTCAAACTTCGACTTCTCTGATTTTGAAGTTCAGAGGATGAGTCTCTATTGGAAGTTGAGTTATTCTGAGAGTTTTCAACTTGTCCTTGTACCTGCAATCTTGGAAGAGCAGGTTGAGGTATTGGTTGTCGTGAATTTTTTGTGCTATCAGGATTGGACAACAATGGATTTTGACTATCCATTTGTTGATTTTCAGATTCGTTCCAGAGTTGATTTTCCATAAATTTTACATCTCTGCTGAGAATTAGTTTCTTTGAGATTGGATTGTAAAGCTTGTAAGCTTTAGATGTTTCACTCTTTCCAGTAAATATATATTTCTCACTTCTATCATCCAGTTTCTTCCTTAATTCAGAAGGTATGTGAGCGTCTTCTATGCATCTGAATGTCCTTAGATGCTCAACATTTATCTTTGTCCCACTCCATGCTTCTTGAGGGACTTTCATCTTTAGACTTGTGGTTGGAGATCTATTCAAGAGATAAGCTGAGCATGCTACTACTTCAGCCAAAAAAATATTTGAAAAACATTTCTCTTTGAGTAGGCTTCTTGCCATGTTCATTATTGTCTGTTTTTTTCTTTCAGCCACTCCATTCTATTGTGGAGTATACCTGGTTGTAGTTTTCATGATAATTCCTTTTGATTTTCAGAAATTTCCAAATTCATTGGAGTTGTATTCTCCTCCTCCATCGGACCTGAGAGATTTTATATATTTGCCACTCTGTTTTTCATCTTTTGCTTTGATTTCTTTGAATTTTGAAAAAGTTTTAGACTTGTGTCTGAGAAAATAGATCCAAATTTTCCTGCTAAAGTCATCAATAAACGTTAAAAAGTAAAAGCTACCACATATTGACTCTGTTTGCATTGGTCCACATAGGTCAATGTGAACAAGTTCGAGATGTTATTTGGTTTGAGTGGAGGACTGTGGAAAACTAGTTCTCTTATGTTTTCCATGTATGCAAGACTCACATGGGGAATTTTGTTCTATGAAGATAGGAAGACCTTTGACCATGGAGTGCTTATGTAGAAGACTGATACTCTGAAAGGGTAGATGTCCAAATCTTGTATGCCAAACCATAGTTTCATTGGGGGTGGATGCACTTTGTGCATATGTTTGGATCAGATTTGCAGTTATGAGGGTCAGAGGAAACATCTTATTCTGAGTCATGGGGATTTCAGAAATCAATTTTCTGCAGGGGGATTTATGATATATCCTGCAAGATTCTCCCTCAAAAAGTACCTTATATCCATGTTCAATGAGTTGTCCTACACTTAGCAGATTATGTTTCAGATCTGGAACATGATAAACATTGTTTATGTCCTTCTTTACATTTTGTTTAGTAAGAATAGGTACAGTTCCTTTTCCTTGAACTTTGACTAAAGAATCATTTCCAAGTGTAATATTAGATGATATTGAAGAATCAATGCATGAAAGTAAATATGCATTCCTTGTCATGTGATTGCTGCATCCACTGTCCAACAACTAGAGATCTTTAGGTTGTTCTTTAGTTTTGTGACATGAGAGAAACATACCACTTGAGCTTTCTCCCGTATGATTTGAGACATGTGCTTTGCCTGAGAGTTGATCTGCTTGCTTCTTCCTGCATTTAGATTCATAGTGCCCATACTTTTTGCAGTAATAAAATTGTATGCTTGATTTGTCATTTGATCTTCTCCCTCTGCCTCTTTGAGGCTAGAAATTTTGATTCTAGTGCTATTGTTTGTGACCTTGGAAATTTTGATTCTAGTTCTGTTGTTTGTTATCTCCACTTGAGTGTTGGTTACTTATTGTTATGAACATAAATATACATATATCAATAGATATTCATAACATAATAATAGTTAATAAATAATAATTATTAATAATGAAAGGTCATGTCTCAAAGGACATGACTATTGGTAAAGGGCACCCCTGCGTGGGTATATAAACAAGCCCTCATTTCTCATATCTCATAATATCTCATATATTATCTTATTATTCATTTATTATTTATAGTCCTATATGGATTACTTTGTTATATTCCAAGTATTTTGGATTATTCTTGTGTGAGTGCACTTTGTTCGTCTCATTTGGTATCAGAGCAAGTTCTGATCTGGCCCTTGGCCACACTTTGCTCAAAATTTGTTTGAGCCGGCTTTTAGCCAACCCCTTCATTTCGGAGCTTCTCCGATTCCAAGGTCCTTGACCAAAAATCGGCTTTTGGCCATTCAAATATTCAGAGTTTCTTTGATTATCTTGGTCCTTGACCATAATTGGGCTTTTAGTTAAACACAAAAATTTTAGAGTTTCTCTAAATCTGGTCCTTGACCACAATCTGACCTTTGGTCACACTAAATTTTTTTGGGGGTTTCTCCCAACCCATATCATTGACCAGAAATCCCCATTGACCACACTGGCTTTGGCGATAAAAGAATAATTTAAGAAAAAAAAAATAAAAAAATTCTACTGCGATATCATAAAAAAAAACCTTTTTAAAGTTTTTTAAATTTAGAGACAGAAGCATGCACGCGAATCCTGGAATGACGAGAACCCTGCGAACACAAAAATGAATACAATTTTCCAATCTGCATGCAAGCGAACCCTGTGATAAACTCGAACCCTGCAAATGCAAAAATGGATACGATTTTCCATGCTATACTTTCTAGAAAATAAGAGGAGCTTTATTATGACGTGTTTGCCTATACACAGGCACCTTTGCATTTGCGGGAATTAGAGATTGAAGCTCGCCTAATTCCAAAGCCCGTAGGGCTGTTGAAGCATCTGGAACGGCTTGTGATATATGCAAATCTGAGTTTTGAAAAATTGCCAGTAGTTTTTTTTTATCTACTTTCGTTTAAACACTTGAAGATTTCATTCTTTGTAATGAAATCTCTACCAAATTCTTTGGGGAATCTAACAAACCTGCGCCACCTTGACCTGTCGGGATCCGTGCATTTAGAGAGACTCCCTGATTCCTTAGGAAATCTAATAAATCTGCAACACATTAACCTGTAACGCTGCTTGCAATTAAAGCAGCTTCCAGATACCTTGGAGAATCTAACAGAACTTAAATATCTTGATTTAAATCATTGCTTTAATTTAACTATGTTGAGGGAAACCCTTGGAAACATTCGAACACTTGAGTACATAGACATACCTTTCCATCTTGAACAAGAGCTTGGAAACTTAATATAAATGCCAAGTGTCGAGGCAGAGTTTGAAGCTGCGGTGCTTGAATAATTTGAATCAGTTGACGAAGTTGGCAATATATAATTGTTTGTTGCGCCAGTTGTCATTTAGAATGGTTGAACGAGAAGGAGAACGTCTTCACATCCAGATGTGTCTTTTTTCCTGGCCGTACAACACAAAAAAACTGTCCACCATAAGATAAAATCTTTGTCCGCCTATTTATATTTAAAACAAATTTCCACCGAAAAATAATTGACTCGGCCACCACCAAGCTTATTCCACTAAAATCGATTCATCTGGTAGTCGAATTATTGAAATACTATGTGGTGTACCCATACAAGGTAGTCCATCGCCATATTTAATCTTAATCTCTCTTGGGTGATACGAAAGGGTATGAGTATTGAATTAACCGGTCAAACTATATAGACTTTTATTTTTATAATTATACATTATAAGAATAAAAATATTTACAAGGTATCTTAAAAGTAAGATTAAAATATTTCACTTTATTCCAATAAAGTGAAGGGAAAACATAGGGTCACGTGTTGAGCCCTTTAAAAATTTTAATATTTCAATTGAAGAAGTGAGGTGTTAAAGTTACTTTTATAAAGTTATAAAAGCAAAATTATTAAAAGTTTACATTAGAAGGTGACAAAGAAAAAGATTTTAATATTTCAATTGTAGAAGTGAAGTGAAATAGGAGTTTAAAATGATTAATATATATATATATATGTGAGAGAAATCAATAAAATATTGAGTAAGTGTTCCAAAGCACTTTTTTTTTATATAAACAAAAGAGATAAGGAATAAAGTGATATTCCAAAAGGATACGAAGACTTGTAAGGAGTAATTCAAAATTAGTGAGGTTTGTTTTTAATGATATAAAAGATAAAGTGAGTATTGAGTAAGGAGACTTACAAGTTAAGTGAAGTTTTATTTTATAAGTTTTAATATCTATAAAGTGAAAAATTATTAAAAGAAATATATTCAAAGGTTATATCATCTGGTTTCATCGAGAGTCGCAACTACAAGTGTAAAAGATTTGAGAAGACATTGTGTGCTAGAACAAAAGTTCCAAGGGAAGCCTTCCAGTGCTTATGCTTCGAGGACAAAGCATTTTTAAGGGGAAGGCAATGTTATGAACATAAATATACATATACCAATAGATATTCATAACATAATAATAGTTAATAAATAATAATTATTAATAATGAAAGGTCATGTCTCAAAGGACATGACTATTGGTAAAGGGCACCCCTGCATGGGTATATAAACAAGCCCTCATTTCTCATATCTCATAATATCTCATATATTATCTTATTATTCATTTATTATTTACAGTCCTATATGGATTACTTTGTTATATTCCAAGTATTTTGGATTATTCTTGTGTGAGCGAACTTTGTTCGTCTCACTTATAATGCTCCCCCGTCCTTGGTGACCTTTGCCTCTCCCTCTGCTGAAGGAGAATTGAGTTTTGAAGGCATTGGCGATTGACTCATCTATGAGATGCAGTCTAGTCTCATGTGTCACTAGGGAACCAATTAGTTCATCTGTTGAAAAACGTGACAAATCCTTGGATTCAAGGATTGTTGTAACAACCATTTCGAATTTCTTCGGTAAACTTTTGAGGACTTTCTCAACAATGCGTTGATCAAGGATGGCTTCACTAGTCAATCTAATCTAGTTCACGATTCCCATGACTCTGGTCATAAACTGATCCACATTTTCAGACTCTGTCATTCTTAAAGTCTCGAATTCCATCCTCAAGGTCTGCAGTTTGACTATTTTGACTCTGTCATTTCCTTGGTAGGCTTATTTAAGGATGTCCCAGTCCTATTTTGAAGTACCAGTGCCTGTGATTTTTGAGAAAATCGAGTCATCCACTGAATTTTGAATCCAGAATTTGGATTTATTCTCTTTGTTCCTCTGTGTTGCCTGAGCAATTCTCTGTTGGTTCGTCATGGTAGCAAGGTATGTTGGATCTGGTTCCACATATCTAAGATCCATTGGATCCCAACACTCTTCTTCTTGCAAGAAGGATCTCATTCGAAGAGACCAAAACTCATAATTCTTTCCAAGAAGAATGAGACCTTGAGTTGGTCCTAAATTGCTAGACATGGCCATCTTTAAAGAATTGTAACAAAACAGAAAAGAAATTGTTGGAAAAATTGTGTGTTTACCTGCTTCCTGTGCATAAAACCAGGTCTTCTAAGTTCTTGCAGTGACTTCGAAACTTCGCGATTTGGGATTTCCCAAGTCTCGACTTCGAGTGACTTTGCGAGTCTGGCTTCAACCTTTCTCACTTCAGGATTTTGGGACTCCTGTATATGAGTCTCTGATTTCTTGTCTCCCCAACTCCCGGTCGCCGAAACCTCGAAAATCACTTAACAACCCTATATTGGCCCTTAGCCTCCATCTATGTGACAACAACCGATGACCACGCGCCTAATCATTCAAGCTCTACCGGCTTTTCGCGATTCAAGGAATTGCGATGCAAGAACTTCGCCAGTTCTCTGTTCCTCAATATGTTGAAACCCAAAACATCATGGAGCCTATCCTTCTCGAATGCCTTTTCAAGATTTCGCGATGTAGGCACTCCACCAGTTATTTGTCCCTCAATATGCCGAAATCTGAAATATCCTGGCGGCTATCCTTCTCAAATGCCTTTTCGAGATTTTGAGATTCAGGACTTCACGAGTTTGGCTGCAACAATCCTGGGTCATTCGGACTCTCGGTGTGCGAAATGCTGAAATCTCCCCTGCTCATTCAATCGCGACTTCTTGTTTTGCAATTTTTAAAATCTTGACTTCTTGTCTCACGAATCCTTCCTCCTTGATCTTCTGGTACCCGAATTCCTGATAGATTTAGATCTTCGTTCGAGATTTTAGGAGTCGGGACTTCTTGTCTCACGACCAATATCTCCTTGATCTCTCAGTACCTGAATTCCTGGTAGATATAGATCTTGGACACCTATCCTCCAAAATGGATGGCTCACGATCCTTTCAGGATTTCGTGGGTCAAGAGTCCCGAACACTTACCCTTTGCATTCTTGGTAGCCGAAATGCCAAAATGCTCCTTTCGGGGATTTCCGCGAAACCTCGACCGCTGCCATGTGTCCTCCTTATGAACGGTCACAATGTTTTCGGGACTTTGATGAGTCCTCACCTTTGCATATGAGAGGGTTAAACCTCATGCATCTTCTCCTGGATCCGATGGCTATCATCTATCCACACAAGATCGACTGTCTCCAGATCTCTTCTGAGCACTTCTTTGATCCAACGGCTCTCAGGCCACTCCGCTCCAGATCCAACGGTCTGGATTCCTTCCAGATTTCGTTAATCGGGACTTCACGAGGCAGTGACTTCACGACCCCTTCCTGCTCCAAGTCCCAAACTCCGAAACGTTGAAATTCAACGGCTGGCACATTTTCGCAGTTTCACGTCTCTAGGAGTCGAAAGACTCTCCCTCTTTTGTTTCCCAGTCCACGAAATGCCGAAAAACTTAAAATTCCACACCTTACTTCGAGATCAATGGATGTTGATCTTCGCTCCCAGATCTGACGGCTGAAA
Organism: Picea engelmannii; assembly: GCA_009831015.1. NCBI lineage: Eukaryota > Viridiplantae > Streptophyta > Pinopsida > Pinales > Pinaceae > Picea > Picea engelmannii. Next base: position 195,911 of record ML779974.1, read on the forward strand.
AATCTTTTGGTTTTTCTGCCCACTCCTCGTCCTTTTTGAACTCGATTAATGCCTTAGATATGTTAGCAGGACCAATTTTACAGATGCATCTTGTTGTCCTTTGCTCCTTTAGTTTGTTCTTTGTTGCTTCTGCAAAGAGTTTCTCCTAAGGAAGGAAATTCATGAATCTTTCATGAATTCTTTGAGTGTTTCTGCCCTCTGCAACAATATTTCACTAGTTTGAAGGAATTTTCACGATATATTTACATGTTTCTGCCTTCTACAACAATATTTCATGATTTTGAAAGAATTTCGAGAGATATTTAGATGTTTGTGCCTTCTGCATCAATATTTCACGAATTTGAAAGAATTTCTTTGAATTCTTCAAATGTTTCTGCCTCCTGCAACTCTGACTTCTCAATCTTTTGAGCGTATTACACTCTGCTTCCTTGTGTGTGCTATCTACAACGATCTTTTTAGTGGATGGAGGACTACGAATTTCTCTCTAGGCTTTGTGAAGAATCTCACACACTATGCTCTCATTCACAGTGTAAGCTATGTGCTTGTTAGGATCGGGTTTTTCTCTAGACTGTGTGAAGAGGCTTACTACTGAAGCTCTCATACCATGATAAAATGAGAAGTAGAGAATACAGAGAAAGAGCAGAGAAGAAATAGTATTCAATATATTAGGTATATTAGGAAAATAGTACAATAGAAGAGGGAAACTAGCTTAGCTAAATAGGCTCAAGCAAATCAAGAAATGATAGTACAGTTGGCCAGGACTGCTGGCAGTGTACATTCAGACTGTTGAGGTTACATTATATTTAACATGGGGTCTGGGGGATCTGCAGGTCAAGGTCGGCTGCCTCAGAGAGGTTTGAGTCATCTCCGGTCTCCCTGCGGCCACCAGCACTGAGCGACTGGATGTTATGGACGAGAAGCGGCATATTCTGAGCTTCAACATCGTGGGAGGCAATCACAAGCTCAACAATTATCGATCTATCACCAGTCTACACGAGAGGCTTATAAATGGGAAACTAGGAACCATTGTGATCGAATCCTCCGCGGTGGATGCGTGACATGGCAATACGAAAAAGGACACATGTTTATTCATCGATACCATTGTTAAATGCAATCTACAATCCTTGGCTCATGTCTCCAAGCACCACATCGATACACGTCACTGCTTATAGTACCGGATTTTGAAGATTTATGTATTTTGTCTTTGTTGGATATACAATTTGAGAATGTGTACAAACACATATCTAATGGGAATTCACAGAGAGCTTCGAGGTGGTTAATATCGATATCTAATCACGTGGTTCTAACGGATTTCAGCATTAGAAAGTGAAAATCAATGGTTTCATGGGTTTACGTTTTGAACATTCATATAAATAAGGTATATGAATGTGTTTACTTTTATGAATGTGTTTATGTTTTGAACATGTTTAATTTTCAAGCAGGTTTTATTATTCCTGCTCAGTTACACCGTTCTATACAATGTATTCCAATTTACACGAAAATTGCTTCAAAGCCTAATTTGTAAAATATAATATAGAATTATTCTATATAAAGGCCCACATTTTATATAGAATGTCTGGGCATCCCGTTAACTAGGCCACTTGTGTAATAATTAATTAATACATACCTAATATAGGAAACAATCTCACAATTAGCGGAGTTACACGTTGAAATCCAAATTAAGTCCAAAATGCCAATTAATAATTACATTTAGTGGTCATTGAATACACTTTTTATACAACTTTACAACTAAAACAGAGTTACACATTGAAATCCAAATTAAGTCCAAAATGCCAATTAATAAATAGGTTTAGTGGTCATTGAATACACCTTTTATACAACTGAAACATCTTAATTGTAAGACCCAAAAAATCATACTAAAGTCAAATTATTTTACATGTAGGATAACTCGTTTCACAATGAAAGAGGTGTAACGATGGTTGTGTTTTTTTCTATAGAAGGATGAAATAGTCTTATGCTTCCCCATAATGATTGTAATATGTACATACTACTATAACTGCATCAACATACTTCCCTAATGCTCCAATAACTACATGATTGTATGTTAATACTCCTTATAAGAATTGTTTCTAGAAGGATTATAAATTATATCCATGTCAATTGATTTGTTTATAGGTTATCCTAGAGGAAAGAGTAAGGTTAATTTGTTTCATCAGTTTATTTTAAAAATAAATAAAAAATAAAAAAACAAAAGATAAAGAAAAATTACTTAAACTTATCGAACAATTGATGTACCATTAACTCAGAGGATTATTCCATATCAAAAAGGGAGGAGTCTAATTTTTCTTTGTCCTTCAGTTTAATCTGTACTAATGGGCATTGGTAATCTATCCCCCTCAACATATTTCATGCTAGGAGGACAAACAACCCATATTCGTTAATCCCTAATATTAAAAGAAAAACTTCTTGGAACCTACCACCTCTGGATGTGTGTAATGCTAGAAATAATATTGGGTCAATCCTGTATGTAGTATCAAATGAGGAAGTAAACACATTCATATACCTTACTTGAGATTACTTTACGAATATTGGTTCAATGTCGATATCTCGATTTCTTCCTGGTCAAATAAGCACCACTAGGACCAGCGTTTCTAAACCTAAGCATACCTTTGTTCACACAATAGATGATTTGGTGGAACTGTTGATTAAGGTTGGTTGTCATTGATGTCAACCCTTGAAGAAAGCCCCATAGCACAAAGTTTTGGGTAATGGACCCAAGATTGTTTCATGTAAATATGACTCATTATTTATTTTTCATGGTTGATAAGAAGTAAATATGGATGAACTCCAAAGTGGTCCCCTTATGGTGAAATCCCTCATGAGAAGATGCTTTGTGGAGTAAGAGAACTCACGCTTAATTGTGGAATAATGAGATGAAGGAAAACGAATTTGTTACGGAAACTATCCTAGATGAATAGTGCTTGTCATGCCATTTTCGACAGTATGTGGAACGTCACATAACCCCTCACGGTTAGAGAGTTATGGCCATGAGAAGTTGGAGACCTCAGGTTTGGGTAATGTACCCAAGTTTGTTTGATGGGTAACAGTATGAGTTATGATATATTTTTAGATAATACTATTTTATATGGATAGTACATGTCATTCCATTTCTGGTGGTATGTGGAACGTCACATAACTCCTCACGGTTTGAGAGTTATAGCCTTACGAAGTTGGAGGACCCTCATATGTCATCTAGAAGCCCCAAAAGGTCAAAGTAGTCAAAATGGTTTAAGAGATTTTAAAAGGTAAATAATAAAGTGAATTAATGAGTGTGTTATAATTCAAAGTGAATACAAAATAAATTATTTCAATAATAAATTTAATGGAGAAATTAGAAGTAGGTTAACCCTAAAATAAGGAAAGTGGGGCCAAGTAACTAGAAGATGTTTTTAAGAAAGCTACTTGGAGAGTATAAAT
>ML779974.1:205982-228299 GCA_009831015.1 Picea engelmannii
GCACAGGACAGAGTTCAGAGACAGAGGACAAGTCGGGTGGCCTATCCCGAGCTTGTTGACTGGTCAGTAACCTTTTGGGGACCAAAAGGTCTTTTTGTGGGGAGGTGTGATCCGAAATCGGATCCAGAAGCCTGATAGGGCTTAAAAATGCTCAAAAATGAAGGTGCTCGGAATGCGACGAAACATGTGCCATTGCGTCCGTCTCGTCTTCCTGATTCCGGTGGTATATTTACTTCGTCAAACGGAGTCCGTATGGAGGAGATATCGCGTTCTGTCCGAAAAGTCAAACAGGCAAAAAAAAGGGGATGACTGTACAGTCCGTACAGTCCACGTGTCATGACCGTACAACTGACGTGACAGGGCCGTACATATGACGTGGCGGCTTTCGAGGGAGACATGTGGCAGACCGTACAGAGGACACGTGGCATCATCAGGACGCGACACGTGTCATGCGGATTTGGCATTTCTGGCGTACGATCGGACCAATACGGAAGTGACACGTGTCACCACTGACAGGGTGACACATGGCAGGCTGACGTCATCGGATGACGTGGCACGCTAACGGGGAAGACATGTGGGATGACAGGTGGCAGTATGGCAGTGATGTGTGGCGGTACGGCGATCGACGTGGCAGTTGACTTGGCAGGCACGTGGACCAATCAAATGCTGACACGTGGCATAATTTGGTTGGTTGGTAAGGGTGCCACGTGGCCCAGTCATGGGCTGCCACGTGGCACCCCATTATTGGTTCGTTGGTTATTATTGTAAAAGTTTGGTTGGCGTCGTCGGGGGTCGAACCCGTGACCTCTGGGCCGGCAAACGGACTCGTAACGTCGGGCTAGCCACCTGGGCGGCCAGTAATTCTTGTTATGTAATCGGTTAAAAGTTAATTTAAATTGTAACCAAGTTCAAATGGGCCGCAAAAAGGGCCGGGGCTTGGCCCCAGCCCTCGGCGCCAACCACATAACCGTAACCATTGGCATGTAATCCGGGGCTAATACAATGGGTTCGGGATATTTGTTACCACTGTTGGGCCATGGCCATATGGCGAGCCACGAGACTCGGGCTGGAGCCAACGAACCGGGAGCGGAGCCGAATGGGAAGGGGCCAGCGCGTAAGGCGCGTGGCCACATGGCGGGTTATATGACCAGGGGCGCGCGCCAAAAGGGGGCTGCACCCTAATAAACTTTATTAAAGTGGGTTTTGCAACGAAAATTTGGTTGTTTTTATTTATTAATGCCTATTATTAGCAAATTTACTTCATTTTTGGGGGATATTGGGCATTTTTGGAGGCCAGATTCTTGGAGGAAGTTGGGGATGTGAAACCAACTCCAATGCTATACAAACCAGGCCTATTTGAGGCCAAACACAGTCATTCATAGCAGAGTTATGCTGAAGGAAAGCCAAGCCAAAGTCAGTTTGATGCAGGGAAGCCTTTGAGGTGGAAACGTTGTCGGATCGTTTCTGGGAGCTTGGAGCATCAGTTTTGCATGTCGTTTCTTTTGCAGGGTTGTTGAGATCTGGGACAACAAGACCAGATTAGTCTTGTATCCATTTGGCATTGCTGAGATGTAATTTTAAGCACTTGAGAAGAAATAAAAAAGCCTCCCCCACAGGAAAAAGGCCCAGAGACGTAGCAAACATTGTGCCGAACTCCGTTATCAACCTGCGTTCTTATGGTTTGCTGTTTATGATTCTTTTCAGATCTGCATATGTGTATTTGACTGATATAATCCTCTTCTTTCCTCATTCTTTCATTAAATTCTCAAATGGTTAAATTTTACATGCAAGTTTAAAACTCAACCATAATCATTCAAAAGATCCAACGGATCATCAAGAGAGTAGCCTCTAATCTGAAATTCCATCAAGTTATTGATATAGTGGTTGTCGATATCTCTGAAGCATACAATTTACTCCTTAGTCAATATTGGTCACAAATGTTAGAAGGTTTTTTTTGTGTCTAACTGGTCTCATATCTAGCTTCCTTAGAATGGTCAACGTAAAAAAATTAGAATAGACAGGGAGAGATACATGATACATACAATGAATAATATTGAAGTGAAAAATGAACTATTGTCTTTAGAATATCCTATTTTGGGAAATTATGCATTATGCTCTTACATAGGGAATTTCATTGCTTAGAATTCTATGGTACCTAAACAATACAAATTACCTTACAAGATGACATTGTCTTTGAATGCAAAGATACCACGAATGTTGTCATTGATCAAGATAGTGTTGCAAACATAAACAAAAAAAAATAGAAAATGTTGATAAGGACAAAAAAATTGAAAAATACATCTGATGTTTGGACTTTTTTTTTATGGGTCTAAGTCTCTAGAAGGAGTTGGAGTTGGGTGTATGATAATAGATCCAAAATGGAGACAAAGTTTTTGGTCTTCTAGGTTGGAATTCAAACGTACAAATAACATTGTTGATTATGAGGCCATATTTCAAGGCCTCAAGAATTTCATTGAGATGAAGATTTAGAAAAAAAAAAAATTTGGTGATTTTGAGATTGTAGTAAGACAGATTAAGAACATTATTCATTCTAATTATTTACATACCATAAATTATTCGCAAGAATTCCATATACTAATTGAATATTTTTTAGCATTCAACATCATTGTTGTGCCCATATATAACAACATGGCAACAAATTCACTAGCTATCATCGCTTCCATACTATTCCCACTAGAATATTTTAAAGCATCTAGATTCACTATTGAATTGTTATAGTGATTGTCCCTATCAAATAATTTGACAAACTAGATAGTTTTTGAAGGAGATGAACATATTCTCAAATTCCTAACTAATAATGGGACCTTCGAGGACCTTGCCATAGATGATGATGTTTTTTAGGTAACCTTAAAAGAAGGAGATGGAAAACAGGAAACTGTAAAGATTCATACCATGCCTAAGGTTGTTGTCAATATAGAAACGTTATTTGACCTACACAATAAATTCAAGTGATCACCAAGTGATAAAAGTGGTAGTTTGAGTTTAGGGCATGATATTATTGATTTTGACACCATAGAATATCTAAAAAATGTCAGTTTAGGGAGAGAGTGATCTAAAAAATATAAATGAACTTATATCAAGTTCTTTAAATGATATCGAGTTGTGTTTTCTTGGTCATACAATTATCTTACGACATATGATACATGAATCATTCAACACACCATCCCAATGAAAAATAAAACTAAACCTTTTCAAAAAGAGTTACGAGGTTTCCACCCTTCCCTCAAGCCTCATATCCAGAAAAATTAAAGAAACTTTTAGATGCCAGAATAATTTTATATGTTAGAAATCCGGCTTGGGTTGCTAACCTCATTCCTGTAAGAAAGAAAACTAGACAAATCTAGTTGTGTGTTGATTTTGGGAATTTGAATAAATCTTCACAAAAATATAACTATCCAACATCACCAATGGAACAACTCCTTCAGACCGTAATTGGGTTCTAAATGTTTTCAATCTTGGATGGTTCTTTCAAAATAATGAGATCCTAGTAGCTAAGGAAGATAGTCTCAAAACCACATCTCACACTAAATGGGGAGCCTTCACTTGTAACAAATGCATTTTGAATTAATCAATTTTGGGGCCACTTTTTAGGGATCCATGGATGTCTCTTTCCCAAGAATGATCAACAAAAGTGTTGTTTTTTAATCTAGATGATGTCACTATTTATTCAAAAATAGATTTGATCATGTTTCCCATCTTACTTAGATCTTTGAAATATGTATGAAGTATCGAATTTCCCTAAACCATATGAAGAGAATTTTTCGAGTCACTAAAGGGAAATTACTATGTCACATTATATCTAAGGAAGGCATTACTATAGATCCTAAATGTGTGAAGGTAATATCTCACTTGCCTCTGCCTCATAATAAGAAATCAATGCAATTATTTTTTGATAAAATAAACTTTGTTAGAAAACTTATCCCTAAATTTTCTTAAACTATTAAACCTCTTCAAAAAATGATAAAAAATAATGACGAATTTAAATGGAACCAAGAAGACAAATAATATTTTGAAAAAATTAAGGTTGTTATATCTAATGCCCCTATTTTACACAGTCCTTATTTTTCTCATGAATTTCTTCTCTATGCATTTCCATTTGTTAATTCTTTAGTTTCCATGTTAACACAAAAGGGTACATAAGGAAATGAAGCATTGATATTGTTCATGAGTACGAATTTGCAAGGATTTGATATAAAGTACCCTACCATAGATAAATCATCCTTTGCATTCTTCCAAGTTGTCAAAACTTTTGGACCATACATCCTAAAAAATCATACTAACGTAAAAGTTCCTCATCCCACAGTTCAATGATTATTTATATAACAATAATTGGGAGAGCATAGGGGGAACTAGATAAAAAATATTCAAAAATTCAATATGGAAATAGAAACTACTCATATCATTAGGGGATAGGGGTTGTGAAAATTATCATCAAAATCACACATCATTGTGGTTAAAGAGGAAGGATGGGACAATTAATTGACTTCTTTTTCCAATGATATATTGTTTATACCATCTAGGGATGATTCATGGTATTTAAATATGATGTATTTCATACACTATTGATCGTTCCCCTATCCTATGAATTCTAGGGAGAGAAGGGATTTGATTATAAAATAAGTTATGTTTCAATTGAATAATGGTAGTGGTAATGGTTGTTTGTCTAGTATTTGAGGTTTCATACTAGCCGACTCATCTGCAAACCATATCCTACTTGCTTCCTTATTCCTTATGGAATCGCCCTCTAGTGGGTGAGATATGTCTCCTCTTTCTCCTCATCCTCTATATATCTCCTTTTTTTCTCTTTATTTTCATATTTTATAAAATCTCCCAAGCCACCGCCCTCCATATTTGTTAAAAGGTATGATGGAACCCCTAAAGTTGCAATTCATCCCATGAGTTCACACAGTCTAGGTCTTCATCTTGTTAAAAATTATATGATATAAAAATTCATGGGGATTTGGCCCTCCCCACGAGCTATGTCCACGTGGGTGGAAAAAAAAATAGAAACTCTTGATCGAGGGGTAGCTCTCTATGTCTTTTTGTGGGCATGGGTTTTCTCTTTATTGTTTGAGAAGAAATTTGTTATGAATCTTATATTCTACAATGGCCCTTACTTAATGGGATCTCACATAATGTATCTGAATCGGTTGAAACCTGATTTGTTTTCTAGAAAATGGCATTCGCTTAGTTGTCCTAGTCTGAGTACGACTGCCATATTTCCCCCTGTACTTTTGAAATAATGGAATAGTAAATATAATTGACAATGATTTAGGTTGTTACACCAATAGGGATGAACCAAGAGATATCATGCAAGCCTTTTCCCACATCTATGTAGAATTATATCTCAAAAATGGTCTTATTTTGGCCATTCAACTTAATCTAGATAAGTGGAACTACGTGCAGCAAGTGGAATATGAGAAACTTCCTTTAAAACAATGTGTTTGCAAATTTAATTTCCTAGCTATGAGAATATTGAGGTTGTTCCTTTGAATCATGATCAATTTCACTCTTCTCAACTTGGTGACCCTCTCCATCACTTGATACAATGCTTCACCCACCAAAGGGTGTTCTTCGAAGATCAACACTTAATCCCAATGCACAGGCTTCCCACAACTATAATATTGTGGAGGATTGGCCCAAGAACCACGTGTCATGTCTCCACTCAAATTTTTGCAAAGTGACGCAGCTTCACACCTTGCCTCGGCAAAAGGACTCTGCGCTGACCTCCCGGTCTTTAAGGATCATTCAAAGTTCACCCTCGAGCTAGAGTGGCTCCTTCGATTCTCCCCTGGAACCTTTTATTAAATCTGACCTACAAGTCTTTCTTGGCACCTTACAGCTTTTAGGCCTGGTCCCTTCTCCATTCACAATAGAAAATCACTATCGGTTTCAGGGTTTTCAAAATCCTGATGTCATGACCCTTTGGTTCCCGATTTCTTGATCTCCGCTTTCCCGATATGCTCCCTTTGCGCTTTAGTCCCTCCTGGCTATACCCTAGTCATGTGGCCTGCCTTGATATGACCACAGTCTTACCTTTTGTCAGGATTTGGGGTTTCGAATATCGAAATACACTAAACCTCTCGTCCACGAAATCCCCGATTTCCCGATGCTTGAATTTCCGATGGATGACTTTTCCTTTCGGGAAATTTCCCAGAAGCTTCGATCTCTGCCACGCATCCTCAAGGATGGACGGTCCTCGCCACTTCGGGATTTTCACCATGCAAATTCTCGATGCCTCATTATGTCGAGGTGACGTCAGTAGGGTCCCACACGAAGCTCTCCTCTTTTCAGAAAATTGGAATTCGCGATTCCGAACTGCAAGTTCCCCTTGTCTCCAGGACTCACGAAATGTCGATCCCCGACTCTCTTCGGATTTCTGACACGTGTCCCAAGTGGATGGGCGGTTCAGATTGACCCTCAGGGTTTTTACCAACTACAAAGCCAAAACACTTGCTTGTGCGAGTCCCAATGACCGAAATGTCGATGGGATTCCGATCTTTCCCACGTGTCCCAACTGATGGACTGCTCCGATCATCTACGAGGTTTCCAACATGGATTTTCCTGATCATTTTCCCTCATAACTTCTGATTTTCCGAATCCTGAAACTCCGATGGAGTCTTCCCTTTTAGGACTTTTCACGATATTTTAGATCTTCGCCATGCGTCCCCCTCAAGATGGATGGCTCAGATTCAACCTCGGGTTTTTGAGACTTTCGATGGCCCTATGATGAAATTTCTTTGTCAACTTGAAACCCCGGTCTCCGAAACGTCGACGGGCTCTTGATGATTTCCACCTGTCTCCTCAAGATGGACGGCTCAGATTGATTCCGGGATTTTCACTATGAAAATTCCCGATCACTTGTCCTCGTGATTCCCGATTTCACGAATGTCGAAATTTCGATGACCACGCCTCTCGTCGGAACTTTCCTCCTCCTTTTCTCGACGTCTAAACTTCGTGCAACTCCTAGTCAATCCAACGGTTGAGAAGTATCTATATGAATATCTGACGCTCCACAATCTCCTGAGCTTGAACTCCAGATGCTACCGTAACCTCCTCGCTCCTCTGGCAGATCTGACGGCTAGTGGGATTTTCGCAAATCCTCTCCACAAGATCCTGACTGTTGGTCTCTTTCCCTTGATGGTTTCAAAGGCTTTACTCCTCCTCAGCTTCTCACAACTTTGAGCCTTAGAAAAAGACTCTGTCGCGCACTCCTTACGCAACCTTCGGACACCTTCCAATGTCAACTATTTCAACTCTGCACACGCCTGTAGCAATAGTCCTTCGATACTTAGCTCAGGTCTACAACCCTGAGACTCTCCTTGGCCTACGCACTCCTTGCACGGCACCTATGCCTAACTACACTCTGAGGGAATGAGAACAACCGCTTCCTCTACTGAGCTTTCAGAGACAACCCTCTGAACTCCTTGTCGACGCACTCCTTGCGGACAATCCAACTGCACTCCTTGCATGAATCTTGCTCAGATAGAGAAGAAATTGAAACTCATTCTCCTTACTCTTCCTCTCTCAAATTCCAAATATTCAACAGGAAATCATTCATACATAGCATAAAATAAATTTCACGACAGAAAGAGCAAAACACTCAAGAGCATAACATTTGAAGATGCATATACAGAGAATATACGAACACCATCAATCTGAATCACAACTTCTTTGTATTAATTCAGAACTTCTGTACATGGAGTCTGCTACATATCTCTCTGGTTCTCTCCTATGCTCTTTGATAATGTTACAACACACAATGAGGGTGTCTTTATCTGTTTTTCCCTCCACTCCTTCTAAAACTATCTAATCTAGTATTCAATTCTACCTACTTACATCAATGCCTTCTACCTACTATGGACGAGAGCGGATTGCTCAAGGTCCTTTACAATACATAAGTACGCATCTCCTTAACTATCACATTTAAGTTTGGCACATCCACTCTTCAAATTTTTTTAAACAATTTAAAATATGCTAAAATGTGTGGCGCTTGCCCCCACGCCCGTTTGATGTTGACGATGCTCCTGCATCATACTCCCTCACTTGAAAATTTTCATGGGATCCTGTCCATGAGATCTTGCACGGTCTATCCATTCTTCTGAATCTCTGCTTCATTCTCCCAGCTGGCATCTTCAACTGGATGGTCCTTCCACTTGACCAAATATTCAAAGTATTCTTTCCTTCTGGTCTTCTTGCCAATTCTTTTGTCTAGTATGCTTTCCATCTGTGGAATCTCTGCAACTGGCATTTTCTTTTGCCACTGAACCTATGACTGTTCATGACTTGTTCCCACATCCTCAGCTTTGTATGGGTACAAATTTGATACATTGAATATTGGAGAAATTCCGATCCCACCAGGTAATTCAATCTCATAAGCATTTGCCCCAAATTTCTTTAAGACCCTACATGGTCCAATTTTCTTCATCTTCAATTTATTATATGTTCCTCTCGGGAACCTTTCCTTCCTCAAATGTGCCAGAATCAAGTCACCCACTTCGAATTGAAGTTGTCTTCTGTGTTGATATTCTCTACGCTTGTTCTCCTAATTTGAATTTTGCAATCGCTCCTTCACCTGGCTGTGAATTTCCTTCATCGCTTCTGTGAAATCTTCTACACTAGCACTCCTAGTCTCAGTCTGTTCTGAATCCCTCAACTCAGAAATTCCTCTCGGCTGCATGCCATAGACAATCTGAAATGGACTCTGCCCTGTTCTTCTGTTTACTGAGTCATTATAAGCGAACTCTACATGTGGTAATACATTGTGCCACTGGCTATGGTGTTATGTCACCAGGATCCTCAACAAGTCTCCCATACTTCTGTTCACTACTTTTGTCTATCCATCCATCTAAGGATGATAAGATGAACTAAAATACAAGTTAGTTCCCAGCTTCTTCCATAAGGTCCTCTATAAGTTCCCTATGAACTTTGTATCTCTATCCGAAACTATACTCCTTGGTAAGACGTGAAGTCGAATGACTTCTTTGAAAAACAGGTTCACAATGTGAGTTGTGTCACTGGTTTTCTGACATGGAATGAACTGTGCCATTTTGGAAAATCTATCTACCACCACAAATATTGAATCAACACCTCTTTGTGTTCTTGGCAACCCCAATATGAAATCCATGTTAATTTCATCCCACGACCTTTCTGGTATGGGAAACGGTTGATAAAATCCTGCATTCTGTCTCCTTCCCTTCGAATGCTGGAAAATTCTGCATCGGTCCATGAATCTCTTGAAATTTGCTCACATTCCCAGCCAAAAATATGACTCATTCAGCTTCGCGAATGTTTTGTCATGACTGGAATTTCCGACCAATCCTCCACTATGTTTCTCCTTCAGCAGATTGTCCCTCATGGAGCTTTTTGGAATACAAAGTTGATTGCCCTTAAACAATAATCCTTCTTGGATCATGTATTATGTCCATTGGCTCCTATCTTTGAGAACTGGATTCTCAGCTGCTTCATACGCTTCTTGAAAATCTGGATCATCTGCGTACATGTCCCTGAGATCATCAAAACCCAACGTCTTGACTTCGAACTCCCGCAACAACAAACACTTTCTGCTGAAAGCATCAACAACTTTGTTAGCAGTACCAGAAATATGTTTAATCACAAAAGTGAAATTTTGCATATATTCAATCCATTTTACATGTCTCTGATTCAACTTCTCTTGTTGAGTCACAAACTGTAGTGCATGATTGTCACTATATAAGACAAATTCTTTCGGGATCAAATAATGCCTCCATTTCTTCAACGTCTGTATGATAGCATAAAACTCCTTATCATAAGTGGAGTATTTCATTTTCGCTTCATTCAACTTCCCGCTGAAGTATGCTATTGTCCTATCTTCTTGACTCAAGACTTCCCCTATTGCAAATCCACTTGCATCACACTTTACATGAAAGGTCTTTTGAAAATCAGGCAACACCAGAATTGGTTGTTCCATAATTTTCCTTTTCAACAGGATAAAACTCTTCTCAGCTTCTTCTGTCCAGTGAAAAGATTTATGTATTTTCTTCACTATATCCATCATTGTTGTGCTAATTCCACTGAAATTCTTGATGAACTTCCGGTAGAAACTAGCTAACCCGTGAAAAATTCTCACCTCAAATATGCTCTTCGGTGAGGGTCAATTCTTGATCACTTCCACCTTAATAACAAATCCCAAGTATTTGAGTTATGCCTTCATGAATAAGGATTTCTTCATGTTTATGAGTAGCTTCTCTTACTTTAATATTTTCATCACAATAGTCAAGTGTTTCATATGCTCGTCCCTTGTTTTACTGAAGATCAGTATGTCATCTAAATACTCAATGAAATTTTTTTCGATGAACTCCTTCAGGACTTCGTTCATCAACCTCATGAAGGTACTTGGCACATTTTTTAAGCCAAATGACATAACAAGCCATTCATACAACCCCTCGTTTGTTTTCAAGGCTGTCTTCCACTCATCACCCTCTCTCATGCGAATCTGGTGATATCCGCTTTTCAAATCAATCTTTGAAAAATATTTTGCTCCACTCAAACAATCCATCAAATCATCCATCCTCGACAATGGAAATCTGTACCTGATGGTTATCTTGTTAATGGCTCTTGAATCAGTGCACATCCTCCAGCCTCCGTCTTTCTTCGGACTGAGTATTGTTGGAACAACACACGGAATCAAGATTTCTCTGACCAACCCTTTGTCCAACAACTCCTGGACCTGCCTTTTAACCTCTTCATTCTCTTGTGGTGTCAATCTGTACACGGATGTTTTTGGTAAACTGGATTCTGGTATGAGATCAATATGGTGACTCACACTTCGAATCGGTGGAAACAATCGAGGTGATCTATCCACTACTATATCAACAAACTCTTCCAGCAGTCCCTGAATTTCTTCAGGTAAATCATCTACCCTTGTGATGGTCAAAACAATCTTTGGTCTTTTGACCACAAAGAATTGCGGTTTCTCCTTCTTCTTAACTTCTGTAAGAAGTTCCTTCTCACTCATGATAAGTACAGTGTTGCTTGCTTCCGGTTTCGCCTCCTTATCCTTGATTGGAAGCAACATATGAGTTCTCCCATTCTTTTCTAGGGTGTATGTGTTCATTTTCCCATCATGAATCACATTCCTGTCATATTTCCATGGTCTACCCAACAATAAATGACAAACATCCATAGGAATAACATCACATAATATCTTATCATTATATCCTCCTATCTTGAATTCAACTAAACATTGTTTAGTGACATTTACCTAATGTCCCTTTTGTAGCCATGAAACTTTATATGGGCTTGGATGTTCAATTGTCTCCAGCTCCATCATTTCTACCATCTCTGTAGAAACAAGATTATCCGTGCTTCCATTGTCCACAATGACCTTGCATACCCTATCGTTGGTTTTGCAAGCAGTTCGAAAAAGTCTATTTCTCTGGACTGAACTCTCCACCTCCTTCTTGGGTGTCAAAAGGACTTTTCACATCATCAATGATCTTCCACCTTCAGCGTCTTCTGCCTCAACATCCTGCCTCTATGCTTCGGTGATGTGAGTCTCTCCACCCTCTTTCTTTTTATCAGGACACTCATAAGACTTGTGCCCATTCTTTCCACATGTGAAGCATTTTATTACTCCACCTCTTCCTCTTCCTCTACCTCTAGTACGAGGAAAAGTATTATTATCATCATACCCTCCTTTCTGCTCAGTATGTTGTTCTCTCTCTGAACTTCCACCTCTCTCCATTCGAGTCTGAGGTTTCCTCCAGTCTTCCTTGGGTTTCTGATTTTTATCTTGGGCAACTGATTTTCCCCTGGCTTCACTTCTGCCTCGGCCTTTCTAACCTTGCTTTTGGCTCAGCTTCTCTTCTGCTTTCAGATCCATCTGATAATCATCTTCCACTGTTCGGATGGTAACCATGCTCATCTCATCTTGAATGTCATACCTCAGACCATTCATGTATCTAGCAACTTTTTCATCATCTCTCTCCCGATGACTTTCTCTGATGTTCAGTTTGTAGAATTCCTCAGTGTATTCTTTCACTGTCATCAGCTTCTGTCTCAGGTTCTGCATCCTCCTGAACAGAGTAATTTGATAGTCTCTAGGGATGAATTTTGCCTTGATCTTCGCAATCATCCTATCCTAGATCTTGATCTTTTGCTTTCCCTTGCAGCGTCTATCAGCTTGTAGTTCATCCCACCATAATGTTGCATGTCCCTTTAATCTTGTGACAGCATGCTTGACTTTCTTGTCTTCTTCGACATCTTCATAGTCAAAGTATGTGTCCAGAGCTCTAATCTAGTCTAGAAGCTCCTTTGCATCCAAGTTTCCCTCATAAACTGGAAAGTCCATTTTCTTTCTTGCATCGATTCTTGAAATAGCTCTGATCAAAAGTTCGTTTGATGCATCTTCAACTGCAATTTCTTCTTCATGTTCAGCCTCTATTTCACTTTCAGAACCACTTAGATCCCCAGCACTGACTGTGCGTCTTTGTGCTATCTCCATGTCTTTGAGTCTGGCTCGTAGATCACGCATCTCTCTTTCCATTTATGGATTTTGAATCTGCCTACCTCTTCTTCTAGCCATTTCCATCTCTTCTTCGGGATTGGGTGATTTTCTATCTCTTCTTCTAGGTGGCATGATGAATTCTCTTCCCCACTATAGAAAGCAAAGAACCCTTCTGAGCTCTGATACCAAACCTAACACAGCCGCACCCCTTGCCTCAGCAAAAGGCCTCTACGCTGACCTCCCGGTCTTTAAGGATCGTTCAAAGTTCACCCTCGAGCCGAAGTGGCTCCTTCGATTCTCCCCTGGAACATTTTCTTAAATCTGACCCACAGTTCTTTCTCGGCACCTTACAACTTTTAGGCATGGTCCCTTCTCCATTTACAACAGAAAATCACTATCGGGTTTCGGGATTTCAAAATCCCGATGTCATGACCCTTTGGTTCCCGATTTCCCGATCTTCTCTTTCCCGATATGCTCCCTTTGTGCTTTAGTCCCTCCTAGATATGCCCTAGTCATGTGGCCTGCCTTCATATGACCGCAGTCTTACCTTTTGTCGGGATTCGGGGTTTCGAATATCGAAATACACTAAACCTCTCGTGCACGGAATCCCCGATTTCCCGATGCTTGAATTTCCGATGGATGACTTTTCCTTTCGGGAAATTTCCCGGAAGCTTCGATCTCGGCCACGCGTCCTCAAGGATGGATGATCCTCGCCACTTTGGGATTTTCACCGTGAAAATTCCCGATGCCTTGTTATGTCGAGGTGACGTCAACAGGGTCCCACATGGAGCTCTCCTCTTTTCGGAAAATCAGAATTCGTGATTCCGAACTGCAAGTTCCGCTTGTCTCCAGGACTCACGAAATGTCGATCCCTGACTCTCTTCAGATTTATGAAACGATTCTCAAGTGGATGGGCAGTTCAGATTGATCCTCGGTGTTTTTTCCAACTACAAAGCCAAAACACTTTCTTGTGTGAGTCCCAATGACCGAAATGTCGATGGGCTTCCGATCTTGCCCACGTGTCCCAAGTGATGGATGGCTCCGATTGTCTACAGGGTTTCCAACATGGATTTTCCTAATCCTTTGCCCTCAGAACTTCCAATTTGCCGAATCCCAAAACCTCGATGGAATCTTCCCTTTCGGGGCTTTTCTCGAGATTTTAGATCTTCGCCACGCATCCCCCTCAAGATGGATGGCTCAGATTCAACCTCGGGTTTTCGAGACTTTCGATGCCCCTATGACGAAATTTCTTTGTCAAATTGAAACCCCGGTCCCCGAAACGCTGACGGGATCTCGATGATTTCCACCTGTCTCCTCAATATGGACGGATCAGATTGATTTTGGGATTTTCACTATGAAAATTACCGATCACTTGTCCTCGTGATTCCCGATTTCAAGAATGCCGAAATTTTGATGACCACGCCTCTCGTCGGAACTTTCCTCCTCATGTTCTTGACGTCTAAACTTCATGCAACTCCTAGTCAATCCAACGGCTGACGGGTATCTATATGAAGATCCGACGGTCCACAATCTCCTGAGCTTGAACTCCGAATGCTACCGTAACCTCCTCGCTCCTCTGGCAGATCTGACGGCTAGTGGGATTTTCGTAAATCCTCTCCATAAGATCTTGACCATTGGTCTCTTCCCCTTGATGGTTTCAAAGGCTTTACTCCTCTTGAGCGTCTCACGACTTCGAGCCTTAGAAAAAGACTCTGGCGCGCACTCCTTACGCAACCTTCAGACACCTTCTAATGTCAACTACTTCGACTCTGTGCACACCTACAGTAGTAGTCCTTCGATACTTAGCTTAGGTCCACAAGCCTGATACTCTCCTTGGCTTGCGCAGTCCTTGCATGACACCTGTGCCTAACCGCACTCTGAGGGAATGAGAACAATCGCTACCTCTCCTGAGATTTCAGAGACAACCCTCTGAACTCCTTGTCGACGCACTCCTTGCGGACAATCCAACTGCACTCCTTGTAGGAATCTTGCTCAGACAGAGAAGCAATTGAAACTCATTCTCCTTACTCTTCCTCTCTCAAATTCCAAATATTCAACAGGAAATCATTCATACATAGCATAAAAGAAATTTCACGATAGAAAGAGAAAAACACTCAAGTTCATAACATTTGAAGATGCATACACAGAGAATATATGAACACCATGAATTTGAATCACAACTTCTTTGTATTAATTCAGAACTTTTGTACATGGAGTCTGCTACACAACTCTCTGCTTCTCTCCTATGCTCTTTGATAATGTTACAATACATAATGAGGGTGTCTATATCCGTTTTTCCCTCCACTCCTTCTAAAACTGTCTAATCTAGTATTCAATTCTACCTGCTTACATAAATGCCTTCTACCTACTATGGACGAGAGTGGATCACTCAAGGTCCTTTACAATACATAAGTATGCCTCTCCTTAACTATTACATTTAAGTTTGGCACATCCACTCTTCAAAAGTTTTTAAACAATTTAACATATGCTCAAAATGTGTGGCGCTTGCCCCCACGCCCATTTGATGTTGATGATGCTCCTGCATCACAAAGCTTACTGATGTAGCGTAAGGAACTATTATCAAGATAAGTGGGGTTGACCCCTCAAATTCCCACATGATTATGGTTTATTTGGACCAAATTTGGCATAGGTTATCCCACAAAATTACTTTTCAAATTCAAGTAATAGTATGTGGGAAAACTATCCTCTAAATGTTTTTTGATAAAAGATCCTCCACTTGTATCATGTCCATGTCATGTTGAAAATATATCGTCTATCCAAAGATCGATCCCTATAACACCATGCTCAAGGTGTTTGATGGAAATATGTTTTAGACTCATGGGATCCTTACCACATTTCCCATAGAGTTAGGTGGTAAGATCGTTTCAGTGGTCAAGGCCCCTCTAGAATACAACCTTCTACTTGGGTGTACCTGGTTTTGTGAGATCACAGTTGTATCCTCGTTGGTCTTTAAAGTCCGTCATTTTCCTCATCAGAGGTGAATTGTGACCATTGATTAAATTTCATACTTAGGACCAACATGAGCTCCAACATGCCCCTTTTCAGTTATTTTAGGAGTTCTTATTACAGTGTAGTTCTAGTGATGTTCAAACATTCCTCCTTGATTAGTACATTTACTCTTCCCCTACCACCTCATTCACAAAATGTGGTTCTTATCAATATGATATATTTCGTTACTAGTGGATCCATTATATATTTTGATCCTTGGGTGGTACCAAGTCCTATAGAAGTAGAGACTTATGGAGCTCAAATTCCACGCACAATGGTCAAGATTTAATAGCATTGATCAATTGATCCAATCGAAAAATTGTAACCTTGATTAGAATCCCCAAGAGGATGTGGAATTCGATCAATATTCTAGGCCTACATGGGCCATCACTTCTCCTCCCACTTCACATGACTTATTTGATATTGAGTTACCTTCAAATGAGACCATTATTGAATCCATGAATTTAGTTGATAGGACATGGGATGAGATACACCATCGCACGTAATTTCTTCCCGATTTGGAACGACTAGAGGATGACATCAAAAAACTCTTTTCTATTGATGATTTTTAGTGGTACCAGTCTCCCATTATTACACACCATGTATTTTCAAGAGGTAACTGGGAAAACATATCTCATACTATACCCATTGACATTTCGACGAATCTAGGTGTCATGGAACATATACTGATAGGTGTAAACTTTTCCCGGCGTGAGATTGAACTATATACCATCCTATTCAAAGAATTTTTTGATGTATTTTCTTGGTCATATGAATAAATTCCTAGTATTGAAACCCATATTATTGAGCATGAGATAGAAACATATGATGGAGTGAATATTGGTCAGGAAAATCTTTGGAAAATAAACCCAAAGAAAGTTATTTCCATCAAGGTGGAGGTTGAAAGTATTGTTCATTATCACTTTGTATATCTAGTTCCCTTGACTAAATATGAACCCAATATCATTCGCTTGCATCTAAGAAACAATGCACAATTAGGCTCTATGTTGATTATAGTGATTTGAACAAGGCTTGTCCTAAGGATAATTGTCCCAACCCATTCATTGATTAGATTATGATGAGTGTTTTGGAAGTGAGATATTCTCATTCATGGATGGTTTCTCCAACTATAATCAAATTTAGATCAAACGAGGAGATCAACAAAAGACTTTCATCATTTATCCTTGGGGTAAATTCAGTTATTGGAATTACCGTTTGGACTTAAAAATTTTGGGGCCACTTTAGAGTGGACCATGTCATATGAATTTCATGACATATAATACATTGTAAATGAATACTTATATTATTTGGCTACTTTTTCTAAGCGGCATGAGGATCATCCTAGTTACATGGAGGCCATTTTTACCCGATGTTGTTACTATAATATACATTTGAACCCACATAAGTGAATATATTGCATGGTTTCTCGGTTATTATCATGCTTCATCATGTCCAAGTACAAGATCATGGCTGTTCCCTTGGAGTTTGAGGTGATTCTTCAATTACATCCTCCTTGTACCATCAACCAACAATTACCTCCTGCTCATGTTGTCCAATGTTTACAATATTCCCTACTCTTATGTACTACCACTATCATATCATACTCCAACACAATGAAACACATCTTGAGCCATCATAGCGTTGGGTGAGAAGACTAGAAGTGGATTGTCATCTTACAAGAGTTCAATACTTAGAGTATGTAACTTCCAAATCCAAGAAGTCTTTTTCCTTCACTAAGTTGATGTTTGAACATCCCCGAGTCAATGAAAAACGCATGGCTAATGAGTCCTTTTCTAATGACTCATTATTTCTTATTGAAATGTGTGATCCTTGGTATGGGGATGTCTTGGAATATATCCAAACCAAAAAAAAAATCCTCAGTTATCCCACGATGAGCATCGATGCATACACTACTAGGCAAAAAAATACCTCATCATTGATGACACTCTTAAATTCCATCAAGGGGTTGATTTGATTTTACATAAATGTCTTTTCCATGCTAAAACTGAGTGACTTTTGAATGATTTCCATTCTAGAGCATGTGGTCGTACTTTATTTGGGCTTGCGACTACCTAGAAGATCTTACGCACATGATACTTTTTCTCCACGATCTTTAAGGATTGTATCAATGTAGTCCATAGGTGTCACCCTTGTCAAGTCATTAATTATAAAATGTGTTCTCATCCTACTCCATTACATCCTATGGTTGTTGTTGGCCCTAGTTGACTACTTTAGTTAGTGGGATGAGGCATTACCTACATTTTCTAACGATCGAACCATAGTAGAATTATTTTTGTTCAATCAAATTATAACATGGTCCGATTCACCTAAGGCTATTGTTATAGACCATGGGCCACATTTTCCAAAAAAGGTGATGATTGAACTAGCTACCAGGTTGGGTTTTTGTCATGCAAAATTGACACCTTATTATCCTCATTCAAATCTTTAGTTCGAAGACACAAATTGGGTATTTAAAAGAAGGATCCAGAGGATGGTGGGGAAATGCAAGAATAACTGTCATCTTATGTTATTTTCAGCAATATGGACCTACCGAACAATGGCCAAGACTCCCACCGAGTTTACACCATTTCAACTTGTTTATGGAGTGGAGGTAGTCCTATTGATTGAATGAAAAATATTTCCGTTGAAGCTATCCATAGAAATCTTATGAAATACTTCCACTGAGGAAGATCATATCTTGTATCTAAATCATATTGATGAATAGTTTCAATAACACAATTGACAATGAGACTCATAAGAAGCACATCAAATCCCAATATGAAAAAAATGTTTGACGTTGTGTTATAGCAACTGTTTCCACACCCTATGCATAATGATTTGGTGGCCTACCCTTTCCCTCTATAGACTCAGTTTCCCCATTTTTCTCAGTCATAAGTCAAATATTCAAAAAATTTTACATATATGCGAGCTACAGTTACAAAACTTGCGTATACGTAGGTTGCTCCATTACGACCCATGTACATCATGTTTTGTGATCAAAATTAAAAATATTTTAGATTTTCCATGCCAATTCATGGGATCCATGATCCTTGTCCCTTCATATGTTGGAAACACTTTGATTCAACCCTTCAATTCCTTTTGGAGGATACAAATTGATCCATATAAAAGCCTTGTAGGTGGAGAAAAAGTTGAGAGAAACTACACTCTCAAGAAAATTTACCTCATTTTACATACTTGAGTCTGCATCCCTTAGTCCTTTAAGTATGAACTATCCTTATGTTCATCCCCCAGGCTCTCCCTATCTTGTGAATGAGGAACCCAATTACTCTTAGCACTTGTGAGCTTTCCTTGTAGAGGATTAAAGTGGGGAAGGCCCAGGTGGAGGGACTTAGTTTCTTGGTTTCGACAAGTTTTTGATATATACAAGAGGTTTTCACCTATATACTCTATTGATTATATTAATAGAAATACTCTTTTCTTGTCCAATTATATGTTACAAATATTTATATTATTTTCCATGGGTAAATTTCCTATACATGTTAATGGATTATGATAATTTATATGCTAACATTTCATACATTTTCCATATGGATGTTTAGGACAAGATGTAGGTATCAGGCATTGGATTGTGAGCTCAAATGTGGTTTCCTACGAACATTTGGAAGAGGTAGGATTCCAGACTTTCTTTTGTTGGAATTTCCATTTATCTAGCACACTTGAGATTTGAGTTTATTTCTTGGTGTCGTTTCGTCTATTGTGGTCCTACCCCAAACCATAGAGATTTATTCCTTGTAACACCTTGTGTCTTTTCGAGGGGTGACCTAGTTCTAGTTTATGATCAAGACAAAGATGAGTTAGGTGTATGTAAGTTTGAACCCCTTTAGCATGGTCCCTACATCGTAAGATGTGTGATGCACAAAGGGGACTACAAGTTAGTCAATTATAATGGAAATCCACTACCAAATCCTCACAATGAGATATATATACACAATTATTATTCTTAAGCCACATGTAATTATGATAATTTGTATATTAGGTATTTTAGTTTGGTGTGGTGTGCATTTTTATTTTATGTTCCATCTCTGATCAAGTGGTGTTGGTTTTCTCTGCTCATGAAGATTGCATCTCTCATGTACATTTAGGGTATTCCAAACAATACATGTTTTTGGAGACCTCCCAAATACTTCAGGATTAAATATGAGTTCTTGGGAGATATACCCAACATAATGGCATTCTTTTTTAACTTAGTGTGTACTCTTGTGCACTCTTCTCTTGTGTGTGACTAGAAGTAATGCCAACAGATAGATTGGTATTCTTCATACCCAATAGAATAGCAGTGGAACTTGATGATTTTTTTTAACACCTCTCATTTAGTTAATGGGGAATCGTCCTCTATCTTGAGCATCTCTATGTAAAATTCTCACCAAGTTTGGGCATAGCCCTCTAATTTCAGTGACAAAAATGACATATTTTTCTCTTCTCCTATTTTAAGAAGACTAAAATAGACTTCTAACTATTACAACCATTGGTTCAAATTAACAAAATCAATATCACCTTGGTAGGGTTTAATGTCCACCTTTGGTTCCACCTTAATCAATAATTTGGAAAAAGTGATGTTGGAACTTGGTCTCTCTTTCTTTGAGTCTTTATTCAACTCATTTTTAGATATTCATTATCTCCAAATTTCCAACTAGATCCAAATTTTGAGTTAGAACTATTTAACTCCTTCAAAGGTCTAAGCATTCGCTTGAGAGCTCCCATGAGGATCTTCACATTACAAGAGAAGTCAGTGACTTATGCTTCCATCTTTAAGAATTTCTCTTCTTATTAGTCCCTTGGATTTTTATTATAATCATTCATCATGGATAGGGTTTTGAGACTTCTTTCTTACACCAATTTTTGGGTTTTGAAATTTTCACAAAAAATTCAAAGAAATCTACTATGATAACAATATGATCTAGAAATTGTAGTGGGTATACCATTGGAATAGTTTTTCCTAGAATATCTTACAAGTTTATGCAAATATTGTTATGTCATATTTTTCTTATGATTAAGATTCAATATTATTATTTTGACACATGAAATATATAAATAAATTGAGATTGAAATAAAAAAGATTAAAACAAATAATACATCGTCAACATAATGAACACAAGATCTACCTAGTGAAAACCTAATATGGGAAAAACCCAAACAAAAGGTGAGTACTATGTCTTTCTCTTTCTTCTTAGTTATGAAATGAAAATACAAAGAACTAATAAGTCATTATGAAGTTACTATGGACACTATGGCATGTATGGTTGCTATAGGGTCTTCTATTTCCTCTACTCTACTCTTATATCCCACTACCTTTCTCTTCTCAATTGTGGAACACTACTCAATACAATAATAATGGAACTACTTCTTTTTTTGGCGACCTGATATTTAAGAATGTCTTGATATTTTTCTAGGCTTAAGGATATGGTTTTTGCATGATTTAACTCCCAATTATGGTTAGGGTTTTAGACCCTCTAAATCCTACTTGAAATTGCACATGTGACTAGATTCACATGTGTGAGTAATTTAAGATAATGTGGTATCTTCTTGATACCATGGTGGTAAATATAATAGGTCAACTTATGGGAAAATTCCTTTTACAAACTCGAATTGAAGTGATTTTTTTGTTGTTTGAACCATTTCAATGTGTAGAACAATCGAAAAATATTGTTTGTAATATTTTTACTGCAAAAAATATTGTTTTATTCCTTAAGTAGTCTATAAAAGTTGTTGGAAAAAAAATGACTAAAATAGGAGCTACCCCTAAAATGGGACTTAGAAACCAATGGCTCCAATTTTTCCACATAGAAAGTACAAAAATATATGACAAATTATATAGTGATCCATTTTTGATAATGTTGTATATTGTAGATAATCATTCTAGTGGAAATGTGTAAGTAGAATCATCTTGGATAACTAGTGAAAGACACAAAGAAAAATATCTCCTCCTACATGTGTACTTATGCATCATCAACATGGGTGTTCTAGTGACTAACCCATGAGGTTTCACTTTGTGAATTTGACCTAGAATCACAACTTTTACATGTTCTCACACTGTTAAAATTTTATGTGTAGAAAATCATCATTTCTCACATTCTAGAGGCAGAAAATGTGTAGTGGTTGGTACATATATAAAAAACTTTATGTGGCTAACCCAAAGGAACTATCCTCTCAGCCAACATAGATTCCATTTTTATTTTGTTATGAGTTGCAACATGCTTTCTAGAGAATTTCAAGGACATATGGACCAAATTCTCTCTTGGTTAGAAAACATACAGTGAAAAAAAAAAAAAAATCAAGTATCCCTTACATGTGTACTTATGCATCAGCATGGTTGGTATTCTAGCCACCAACCCATGAGGTTTCCATTTTACAATTTTCCCTACTCACACAATTTTTTAATTTCATCACTCTATTGAATTTTTTCATTTGGAAATGATCATTTGGCACATCCATGGTGTAGACAAATTTAGAATGGTTGGTATACGTGCCATAATTCAAGTGTGGAAAATACAATTGTTCTATTCATTCGATCAATTTAGGCTCTATATTTTTTGTTGTTGTGACTTATAACTTGTTTGCCCGAGTAGTTTAGGGATATAGGTCCCAAATGTTTTGGGGATTAGAAAAATATATCATGCAAAAAAATAGTTGTCTTTCAGTGCATACATGTGTACACATGCATCACCAAGATGGTCATTCTTACTACCATCCCATAAGGTTTTATTTTTGAATTTGACCAACTCTTGTAGTTACTTATACAAGTGTCAAATTGTTGAAGTTTTGCATCCGGAAAATAATAT
>ML779974.1:229114-320210 GCA_009831015.1 Picea engelmannii
TGCAGTTGTTGGTACAACTAGCATAATTCACCAATGGAGGCTCCATTTATTTTTCGGTAAAAAGAGTCACAACTTATTCACTATTGCAATTCAAGGGCATAGAAAGTGGATGGTCTAAGGGTCTATAACACATACCACGTACACCAAAATAACATTTATCAATACCTACAAATAAAGTTATGCACAACAGTTCCACTACCCATAGGGTTTTGGTTTTGCCACTTGCGAGGAACATAATAGAAGTAAGATAAGTATTGTTGTTTATTATTCTATTATGCTTTATTATTTCTTAATATTTAATTATTGTGGTTTGAATACTATTATTTAAAATATAAATATTCTTTATACTAATAATACTATTTTTGAAAACATAAATATAATCACCTATTTATTAAAAAACATTATATTAATACATATCATGTTATATAAATTTAGGAAGTTTTTTTTTTTCTAAATATTATTTTTGATACGAAAATGATCAAGCGAAACATAAATATTTATTCATATTTAATTTATGAAAGCTTTAGATGATTCCTCGTATATATATTTTTCTAAATATATAAGAAAATGATCAAGCCAAACATAAATGTTATTATTCTAAATATTATTATTTAGAATAATATTATTTTTTATACGAAAATAATCAAGCGAAACATAAATATTTATTCATATTTATGAAAAATCAATATTTATTCATATTTAACTTATGCAAGCTTTAAATGATTCCTCGTATATATTTTTGAGTGTTCATTTTTCTATATATTTTTTATTTTTTATTGTGCATTTAAAGTATGGGAATTTTTACTCAGAAAGATGAAAAGAAAAGAGGAAGGAAGTCTACCAACAAGCTTATATAAGAAATAGGCCACTTCATGGTAAACTCATGGAAAACCCACCTTATCTCGGACAACTTTCCTCCTCTCTCCACCCCCCATCATCATGAAGATTATCTCTTGGAATATAAGAGGCCTCATGGACGTAGCAAGCAAAAAATGCTACGAGATTTGATCTTTGCGGAAAAACCAGACATATTATTATTACAGGAAACAAAGTGCACAACCAAAGATATTGATAGGCTACTCCCCCACTGTTGGAAGCAAGGGGAAGCAATTTCAACCGCAACCACAGGTACAACTGGAGGACTAGCTATCCTCTGGAACACCAACTCATTGTTGATGGAGAACTTTATCACTACCAAGTGGTCCATCACTACAGATTATAGGCTTATTAGTTCTAACAAGCCTGGACACCTGACCAATGTCTACGGCCCAGCCAACCCAAGGGATAAGCAAGCCTTTCTCAGGAACTTGGAATACCTTTCCAACCTAACTAGGCATAACATATGGATTGTCGGTGGAGATTACAATCTCATACGTAGTCTGGAGGAAAAAAAAAGGGGGATCAAGACGCCTGGATCAGGACTCCAGTGACTTCAATAGCCTCATAGACAACCTCAACCTCATCGACCTAGAAGCCATCAATGGCATCTATACCTGGAAAAATAGAAGAACCGGATCACATGAAATCGCCTGCAAGCTAGATTGATTCCTCATCTCTAACTCCCTTATGCTAGAAGGAACAGATTTGGAAGCTAGCATTCTGAATGTCCCTGGCTCAGATCACTGGCCCATTCAACTATGGTTGGATGTGCCAGCCACTCCAGGGAAAAAACCCTTCAGGTTTGAACAATTTTGGCTCAACCACCCAGATTTCCAAGCAAAGATCCAAGATTGTTGGAGGGAGACAGAGGTCCCCCGCGGCTCCAAGATGTACAGATTTCAGCGAAATCTAAAGAACCTCAAACAAATACTCAAACTCTGGAATAAGAAAATCTTTGGCAATATCTTCGACTCCCAAAAGAAATTGTCATAACAAATGGGGGCGATTCAAAATCAGATCTGACTGCAAGGGCTAACGGACAAGATTAAAACCCAGGAAGCAAAAGTAAATCAATAGTTGGAGGCCAGAAAAGGACAAGAAGAGTTTCTATGGAAACAAAAATCACGCATCCAGTGGCTCAAGGAGGGGAATCGAAACACCAAATTCTTTCATAGAACTGTCATTCACCAACGTCATACTAATAGAATTACGCACTTAACCTCCACCAATGGTGAGCCCATTTATTCCCATGAAGACCTAGAGACGACGTTGATAGACTATTACAAAGATATCCTCACGAAACCACTCCCGGACAGATCTGAGGCCATAGCTAAGGTCATGCATCATGTGCCCTCCCTTGTCACTTCGGAGAAAAACTCAGCTCTTCTCCAGCCTATTACAATTAAGGAGGTGGATCAAGCACTTCAGGACACCTCCAAATGCAAGGCACCTGGCCCCGATGGTTTCACCAGCGATTTTTTCCACCATTGTTGGTCGTTGATTAGGGTAGAGGTGAGGGAAATTATTGAAGATTCCCGATCCACAGGACAAGTCTTTCAGGCTCTCAACGCGACTTTCCTCACCCTCATCCCCAAAGAGGGGCAGGCTCACCATCCTAAACAGTTCAGACCCATAGCCCTCTGCAACAACATCTATAAAATTCTAACAAAAGTGATCGCACGAACACTCAAGCCCATCCTACCAACAATTATCTCTCCGGAGCAATCGGGCTATGTTGAGGGCAGACAAATCCTAGACAGCGTCATCCTAGCTCATGAAGTGATACACTCTTTGCAGAAGACCAGAACTCCAGGTATGCTCCTTAAACTAGACCTTTCTAAATCCTTCGATAAGATAAGTTGGGACTATATGCGGGAAATGCTCCTTGCCTTTGTCTTTGATAGGCTCTGGGTGACTTGGATTCTGAATCTGACCTCCTCATCTTTTTTTTCCATCCTTATCAATGGAGTTCCTTCTCCCCCCTTTTCATGTTCCATAGGAATTAGACAAGGAGACCCTCTTTCCCCATTCCTCTTCATCATTATGGCCGAGGGTCTTAGTCGCTCTATTCACGCAGCTATTGCAAACAACTTACTGACAGGTCTACCTTTGCATGGTATCTCCCCCCCCTATCTCGCATAGCCATTTTGTGGACGACACGCTTTTGATGGGTACCCCAACAGCACGTGAAGCCAACTCCCTCCTCTCAATCCTCCAAACCTTCTTTGAAGCCTCATGATTGGATTGTAATAAAGACAAATCCCAAATCTTCTTCTTCAATGCGCCCCCTCCGATTCAGCGCCATGTCTCTAATATCTTGGGTTTCAACAGAAGCTCCCTTCCGTCCAAATACCTTGGCATCCCCTTGATTGATAATGCCCTCAGGAAATCCTCTTGGGAACATATCCTTTCCTCTTTTACCAAGAGGCTATCTTCTTGGACCTTCAGAGTTCTAAACCTTCCTAGTCGTCTCATTCTCCTTCAAGCAGTTCTTCAAGCCCTACCCATCTACACCTTTTCATCTCTTATTGCTCCAAAGTTTGTCCTCATAACCATAAAAATATTACAGAGGAACTTCCTCTGGAAAGGCCTCAACACAGGGAAGAAAATAGCGTTGATCAATTGGGACAAACTCTGCCAACCCAAAGAACAAGGAGGCCTTGGATTACGGGACCCCTTTATCATGAATAAAGTCCTTAGCGCCAAGATCTGGTAGCGATGGCTAAAAAATCCCAAGGATCTCTTGGCAAGGCTATGGAGGAAGAAATATGCACCAGATGTGGCAGAAAAGAACTTAATACGATGAAATGGGGACAACCCGGGATCCTTAATCTGGGCAGTGGCTAAGAAGAATAGACATCTAGTTGCCCAACATGCTTTTTGGGAAATTTGAAATGGGAAAACAACCCTCTTCTGGAAATATTCCTGGAAGCAATGGCCAATTTTGGACCACGAGGATTGGGCTGAGTATATCAGCACCCAAGCTACACATGCAGGCCTGACAAAAGTAGCTGATTACTGGAAAGACAATCCCCCATAAGACACCTGGCGACGTTGGCACCTAAACAAGGAACTCCTAAACCTAGAAGCGCATGTGGATCTGAGACCCTGGCAGGATGAAATGTCCAAAAGGAAAATCCCCAAGCTCACAGGAGAGGATATCCTCTAATGGGGATATTTTCCACGAGGCACCTTTAGCATACGAGAGGCCTATCACATCAAAACTCAATCAAACCCTCCACCCACAAGGAAAGTATGGAACAAAATCTAGAATCTTAAACATTGGCCTAAAATCAACCTCTTCCTCTGTCTCATCACCCATTCGAGCATTCTCACCTAGGATAACCTCTCAAAAAGAGGTTTTGTTCAGACGTCTATCTGTATTCTCTGTGGAGAAGAAAACGAAACCATGAATCACTTCCTCAATTCGTGCCCTTATACTGCTCAAATATGGGATCAAAGTGCGCTTATTATGTGTACCTCAGATCGCAAAAGAGACATCATCATTGATACAATTACGGATTGGAGGGACCAAGTGTTCCAATCTTCCCTCCTAAATTGTATATGGAAATTACTTCCCAGCTTCATTCTTTGGCAAGTTTGGAAGAAAAGAAATAGAAGTCTCTTTAGGAATGATTCCCTCCCGTGGCACCACTACTGGAACCAATGTCGCCTCAATATTCTGGAAACTCTCAACCTCCAGCTTTGGTCTGAAAAATATTTGATCAACAACCCCTCAAAACTCATGATCCGTCAATACTGGAAGCCCTCCCCAATTCTTCACCCACTTTCCCCCTCTTCTTCTTCCCCCCCTCCCAGCAGCCCCTCCTCTTGGTCCACCCTCCTAGTCGACTTCATCAATCTCAACTTTGACGGAGCCTCTAAAGGCAATCTAGGAGCAGCGGGTTACAGAGTAGTTTTCCACAACCACCATGGACACATCATTCTCATCAACGCAGGCTCCCTTGGCCTAGATTAACCTGGAATTTCATGGTGTTCATAGCCCTTGGACCTCTCCGGGCTCTTTGCATTTTCCTAGAGCACTTAGCCATTATCTGCCTTCAAACGAAGAACATTATGTCGCGTCAAAAAGGAAGGCTGCGAAGAGGCTCTCCAGGGCATCCTCATCGGCCTTGAACCTCTGTTTCTCCTCCTGGTTCGCCCTCCACATTCTCCTCGCCGCCTTTGCAGCCCGAGATAGCACCTCTCGCCTCCTCCACCCCGCCTGCCTCCCGATTCGAATTCCTAGTCATTACTGATAGCTCTTCAAGCTCTCTTTTGCGATTTCCTGTCATCCCACCGAACTCCAGAACCAACGAACCTTCTCATGCACCGATATCTTTCTCCTCACAGCCTCCCATGGGGGCGCCACCTCTTTTCTGAAGTGCCTGAAACAACGCGTACGTGTCTACCGACTCTATCCCTGATTCGCAGCTGAAATAAATTTTAACCATTCTCTATGGTCTTGTCTTTGAAATTCGTTAGGGAACGAAGGACCTCCAATTCCGAATGCAGATTATGGACGGAAAGATATCAACCCTCCTTCATATTCTATCCACCTTGCAGGATGCTTTCTCCTCCACTCCAGAAGGTGTGGCTTCACTAGAGGAACCCCATGCAGAGAGAGACGACATGAATGCTCAGTCGCAACGTTCAACAGAGGTCATTGTGGAGCAGGCCAAGCATGAGGACATGGAGGCTGCGACATCTATAGGCCAGCATGTGTACAGTCCGCCTGGAGATGCCCTGCCAGATGCCAACAAGGACAAGAGTAACGTGGGTGCTGACATGCATTTGGACGGAAAAAGGACACCCATTGACGAGGAGCCTTGGCCCGTGGCCATTCTAGCCACTTTTCTAGGTTACTCGCCAAGTGTATGACCCCACAGGGGTTCTTTTATCTTTAATAGTTTCTTTTCTTAGTTGTAGCTTAGTCAACTTAGTTCTGTTTTATAAGATTGTTAGACTATCAAATGCTAGACTTACTCGGCTGGCTGAACTGGTCTCCCCTCTCTTGGAGCAATTCAACAATTACAGTGCGGTTGTTTTCAAGTTTTTGTACCTCTGGTCTGGTTTTTTGAAGGCCCTTTATATATAAAATCTCTTACTTACAAAAAAAAAAAAAAGTATGGGAATTTTTTAATAAATTAGTTTTAAAAAAATCAAATTAAAAGTGTATCACCATAAGTTATTGTTAATTGTCTCTTCTTTTTATAGTTTAGTATGAGGGAGATGTGTAATTTTATTTGTTCTCAACATGAAGTTCACATCTAACAATATTTCATATCCATGTTAACTAAAACAATTCTAAGAGAATCTAAGATATAGAGAGGGAAATTTCTTATTCAATTGATAGGACCCTTTTACTTCCCAGTTTAAAAGAGATGTGTAATTCCTTCCATGCTTAATATAGAGTTGATATGTGGAATTTAAGAAAATATTAATAAGAAAAAAAATATATAACAAAAAAGTATTTCAATGTGAGCCATAAATAAAATATTTCAATATCCACCTCAAGGGAAATAAAGTAATTGAAAGTAAAGTTTATTATTTCAATGATAGGTGCTTTCTACTTCCCAATACGAGGGAGATGTGTAATTCCATCAATTCTTAATATGGAGTTCACATGTGGCATTTAAAAAAATGTTAATAACAACAAAATTATTTAAATGTGGAATATGTGTAAAAATTGAAAGCAAAAAAGTTCTTAAGGTTAAACATTTGAACTCCAGTGCATTGTTGAGTGTGAAGGAGATGTGTAGTTAATTCCATTCCCAACCTTGAATTGACACACACACACACCGATATATATTAACTTTTGATCTACCATTTGCCTAGGCATAGAATCTCTGGAGGTGAAAAACTATATCTTAAAAACCCGGTATAGATCTATTTTAACTCTAGATCTACCATGCACCAAGAACCAATAAGTGCCTAGAGATTGAAACCTTTCTTCTAAGTACAAAATTTGACCAAAAATTTGCCCATGAAAAATTTGATGCCTCTCATGCATGATAAATCCAAAGTTTAAATAAATCACTAAAATGACATCCAAATCAATTTAAAATTATGTGAATCCCATTACCCACCATAATTTAAAATTTACACTCCATAATTGTGTAAAAAATCCAATTCCCAACCATCACACAATCCCCTTATGTGTACAAGATGGTTAATGAAGCACATAAATCAAAATTATGTGAATCCCACTATCCACCATAATTTAAAATGTACACTCCATAATTGTGTAAAAAATCCAATCCCCAACCATCACACAATCCCCCATATGTCTACAAGATGGTTAATGAAGCACATATCTTGGATCATATTTATACTACATATATCCAGTTATAGAAATGACAAAATGTTTACATTATCGTGGTGTTGTGGAGGTAAAAAGTCTCGCCTCTGCGCAAATGCCTCCAAACGTAGGTGCAAGTTGCATCTCCCTAAAACACCACATCTTAAGTGCGATCACTAGGTTTCTATCTCATGCAAAAAGGTAGCAGAGTATATAAACAAAAAGCGTTACCACCAAACAAATTTCCAAGATTTTGTTGCTTTTACCAATAAATTAAACCAAATTAAACCAAGCATAGCTCTCAATCCTTCTGGACCAAAAGCAATTTGAAAAAGTTGAACATGTGCGCACACCAATAAATTAAACCAAACAGAGCTCTCGATCCCTATGGGCCAAGAGCAAGTTGATCCTCTATGCAACACGAAAAGCTAAATCGTCTAATTTCGGTAGATTGGAAGATAACATATGGATGGGCGATATCCATGTCGATGGAAGGATAAGATTACCGTAAATATATTGGATTTTGACAACGACAACGATACGAAGATTGGATACAGATTTAAAGCATCTCGTTTGGTCAAATTTCTCTCTCAGACTTGGATATCGCCAGATCGAAGCTTATATAAGCATGAGAAACCCTAACCCCAAACCCATATAATTCCATTCTTGGAGGGCATAACTCACGCTTTCTCGGCTTTTTAGTTTCTACGAGACCTGAGAGCTGGTTCTTGTTAAATATAATGTAACCTCAATAGGTTGATTGTACACTGCCAGCTATCCTGGCTAGCTGTACTTTCTATTCTTGATTTGCTTGAGCTTGTTTAGCTCAACTATTTCCCTTTGCATAGTACTTACTTCTTCATTAACTCTTCTCATTGTACTCTTCTTCATCTATTATAATATACTATTTTATGTTCTATTCTTTCTCTCTGCATTTCTTGCTTCACAAATTATCATGGTATCAGAGCTACAACAGTAAGCCTCTTCACACAGGCTGGAGAGAAACACGATCCTCAAATAGCACAGAGATTCACGGACCTTGAGATCATTTTGACACAGACTTTTCACAAGGCTTGGAGAGTTGTCTATCATACTCTCAAAATATCCTCGTAGGAAAATTCCACGAGGAAGAAGACCGTCATATGCTCAAAAGATCAGCGTAAGAAGATCACGCGTTAAAGAAGAGTGTACAACTCTCTAAATATCGAGGAAGAAGAGAGTGCAGAAGAAGAAACTTTAAAGATTCTTGTACAATTTTCAAGAATCATCAAATAATTCATGAAGAAGAGCTTCAAAAGGCAGAAAGGTTGAAGATTTCACGGAATTCATTTAAATTTGTAAAAGATTGTTGGAGAAGGCAACATTGTTTAAAGCATTTTTGGAAATCGCTCAAATCTGTCAAAGATTGCAGCAGAGAACAAAGAACTCGTGAAATTCTTTCAAATCTTTGAAAGATTCACAAATTTTTTCTTCTGCAAGAGAAAATTTCGTCAAATGCAGCAAAGATTGCGTCTAACACGCAAAGAATATCCATCGCAGCCGTAAGATTCGTCCTGCGAACAGATCTAGAGTGGGAAATCCAGTTTAGAAGGGACGAAGAGAGCGCGAAAAAGACGAAAGAATTTTAGCCATTAGATCTTGTGCAAAGGACCGAAAACCGTTGGATCAACGAGAAGGTGTACGAGGTTTAGTCCTCTGTAGTGCACAGGAGAAATTTCGACTTGTGAAGTCGCAAAATCCCAAAATCATTTGGACCGTCCATCAAGAAACATGTGGCAAGATCTCGGCATTTCGCTGACTCGCAAGGTGTAAAGGTCAGAAGACTGTCATGAGAATTCGCGAATCGCGAGATCACGAGCTATTCTGGACCATTGGATCGCGAAAGATCATGAGCCGTTGATCTTATCCCATCGCAAAATCGAGAATCGGGAGTTGGACGAGCGAAAGAGACTGCTCTCCAAAACCGCGATACGCGAAATCACGACATCGCAAATCGCAAAATCTCAAAAAGATCACAGTCGTCCATTTGTTCGGACACATGGCGAACATCGAGGAAACCATCGGAATATCGACTACTAGGGTTTCAAGTTGATAGAGGATTTCTGCCATCGGGTGTCGCAAGTCACGAAATCGTGAAACGATGAGGACCATCCATCGTAAGGGAACGCATGGCAACAATCAAGGCCTTCAGGGAAAGTCCTGAAAGGGAAACACCATCGGCATTTTGGGAGTCGAAAGACCAAGTGGTCATGCGTTTGAGTCGCGAAACCCCGAAAGCGACTGCGGTCATATCAAGAGAGGTCATGTGGACCAGAGGTATAGCCCAAGGGGCTAACTGATGTTAACGCCATTTTCAGCAAATCGACATTTCGGAGTTCGCGGTTTCAAAAAAACTTTGGGACAAGAGTTCTAAACTCGTGAAATAACAAATCAAGAAATATCGATAGGATCTGGACCGTCAGATCACAGGAAGATTTGGACCGTTGAATTGTCCAAAGGCATATTTCGCATTTCGGCAATTTGAAAGATAGAGAACCAGAAAAGACCGTAGCGCTTTAACATCAAGGCGCATGGTCACATTGCATGGTGACTAAGGCCAAATTCAAGGTCGATAATCTCTCTTCGGCCATCGACAAATCGGCGTTTCGGAGATCGGAGGTTGGCGAGACAAGAGATAGGAGGACTCGTATAACGAAGTCCCGACGTTAGAATCGCGAAGCCAAAAACTTGCGAAATCTTGAACGCAGAGTTCTGAAGTCACTGCCAATTATATGTAGGAGATAGGTAAGTAAGAATTTTGTTTCTGTTTTGTTCATTTTAATATATATATATATATATATATATATATATATATATGGCGTCGTCTAGCAATTTAGGACCAACTCAGGGTCTGATTCTTCTTCGAAAGAATTATGAGTTCTAGTCTCTTCGGATGAAATCCTTTTTGCAAGCACAAGAATATTGGGATCCAGTGGATCTTGGATATGTGGAACCAGATCCAGCAGCCCTTTCTACTATGACCAATCCGCAGTGAATTGCTCAGGAAACACAGAGGAACAAAGAAAATAAAGCTAAATTTTGGATTCAAAATTCTGTGGATGATTCAATTTTCTCAAAAATCACAGGCGCTAGTACTTCAAAACAAGCCTGGGACATCCTTAAATCTTCCTACCAAGGAAATGACAGGGTTAAAATAGTTAAACTGCAGACCTTAAGGATGTAATTCGAGACTCTAAGGATGACAGAGTCCGAAAATGTGGATCAGTTCATGACCAGAGTCATGGGCATTGTGAACCAGATCAGATTGACTGGTGAAATCATCACTGATTAACGCATTGTTGAGAAAATCCTTAGAAGTTTACCAAAGAAATTCGAAATGGTTGTAACAACAATCCTTGAATCCAAGGATCTTTCAAGTTTTTCAAAAGATGAATTAATTGGTTCTCTGGTGACACATGAGACCAGACTGCATCTCACAGATGAGTCAATCTCCAATGCTTTCAAAATTCAATTCTCCTTCAGCAGAGGGAGAGGCAGAGGAAGAAGCAGAGGTCACCAAGGAAGAGGGAGAAATCAAGGTAACCCTCACTCCAATGGAGGTAACAGACAACAGTATCTGAATCAAAATTTCCAAGGTCAAAGGCAACAACATCAAAATCAACATCAGAATTTCCATCCTTAAAGAGGCAGAGGGAGAAGATCAAATGACAAAACAAGCATACAATGCTATTACTGCAAAAAGTATGGGCACTATGAATCTGAATGCAGGAAGAAGCAAGAAGATCATCTCTCAGGAAGAGCACATGTTTCAAATCATACGGGAGACACCTCAAGAGGTATGTTTCTCTCATGCCACAAGACTGAAGAAAAACCTAAAGATCTCTGGTTGCTAGACAGTGGATGCAACAATCACATGACATGTAACAAAGATTTACTTTCATGCATTGATTCTTCAATCTCATCTGATATTACACTTGGAAATGATTACTTAGTCAAAGTTCAAGGAAAATTAATTGTTCCTATTCTTACTAAACATAATGTAAAGAAAGACATAAACAATGTCTATCATGTTCCAGATCTGAAACATAATTTGCTAAGTGTAGGACAGCTCATTGAACATGGCTATAAGGTACTTTTTGAGGGAGCGTCTTGCAAAATCTATGACAAAAACCCCAGCAAAAAATAGATTTCTGAAATCCATATGACTCCAAATAGGATGTTTCCCCTTACCCTCAAAACTGCAAATCTGATTCAACCATATGCACAAAGTGCATCCACCCTGAATGAAACTATGGTTTGTCATACAAGATTTGTACATCTACCATTTCAGAGTCTATGTCTTCTTCAGAAGAACTCCATGGTCAAAGGTCTTCCTATATTTAAAGAGCCAATTCCCCCATGTGAGTCTTGCATACTTGGAAAACATAAGAGAACTAGTTTTCCACAGTCATCAAATCAAGCCAAACAACATCTTGAACTTGTTCACACTGACCTATGTGGACCAATGCAAATAGAATCAATAGGTGGTATCTTTTACTTTATAATGTTTATTGATGATTTCAGTAGAAAAATATGGATCTATTTTCTCAGACACAAGTATGAAACTTTTGCAAAATTCAAAGAATTCAAGGAAGAAGCTGAAAAACAGAGTGGCAAATATATCAAAGAACTCAGGTCAGATGGAGGAGGAGAATACAACTCCAGATAATTTGCAAATTTCTGCAAATCACAAGGCATTATCATGCAAACAACAGTCAGGTATACTCCACAACCGAATGGAGTGGCTGAAAGGAAAAATCAGACAATAATGAATATGGCAAGAACACTTCTTAAAGAGAAAAGTTTGTCAAATACTTTTTGGGCTGAAGCAGTAGCATGCTCAGTTTATCTCCTGAATAGATCTCCAACCACAAAACTAAATCTAGAAGTCCCTCAAGAAGCATGGAGTGGGACAAAGCTCAATGTAGCACATCTAAGGACATTTGGATGCATAGCATACACTCACATACCTTCTGAATTAAGGAAGAAACTTGATGAAAAAAGTGAGAAATGTATTTTCACTGGATATAGTGAAACATCTAAATCTTACAGGTTGTACAATCCAATCACCAAGAAACTAATTCTCAGTAGAGATGTAAAATTTCTAGAAAATCAATTCTGGAATGAGTCAGAAAATCAGCAAATGGGCAATCAAAATTCATTGCTGCCAAGTTCTAAAAATGCAGAAAATTCAGAACAACAAGTACCTCAAATTATTATTCCAAGATTGTAGGTACAAAGACAACCTGAAAATTCTCAGGATACCTCAACTTCCAGCAGAGAATCATTCTCTGAACCACAAAATTAGAGAACTCTAAGTTTGAGAGAAATCCATCAGCAGTTGGATGACTTTGAACAACACAACCTTTTTTCTTTAATGTCATGTCTACCTACATCCTTTAAGGAAGCAGCTAAGGAGCCACATTGGGTTCAAGCCATGAACCAAGAAATTGACTCCATTGAGAAGAACAAGACATGGGATCTTGTTGATTTGGCAAGTCACAAGAAGAGTATTGGTGTCAAGTGGGTTTACAAAACTAAACTCAATGAAAAAGGGCAGATTGAAAAACACAAGGCAAGACTTGTTGCCAAAGGACTCTCACAACAACCAGGTACTGATTATGGTGAAAAATTTTCTCCAGTAGCAATATTAGACACTGTAAGGACTTTATTGGCCATAGCAGCACAACACAAATGGAAAGTATACCAGATGGATGTCAAGTCAGCATTCCTGAATGGTTTCCTAGAAGAAGAAGTTTATGTCGATCAGCCACCTGGATTTGAAGTCCAAGAGCACCCAGCCAAATTATATCGGTTGAAGAAAGACTTGTGTGGCTTAAAGAAAGCTCCAAGAGCTTGGTACAATAGAACTGACACTTATCTGATCAAAAGTGGTTTCAGCAGAACTCAAAATGAGCCAACTCTTTACACCAAAACAGATCAACACGGTAAAATTTTGATTGTATGTTTATATGTTGATGACATGATCTATACGGGAAATCTTGAGTTAACAGATTTTAAACATGCCATGCAATCTGAGTTTGAGATGACAGATCTTGGCATCATGAAATATTTTTTAGGGATTGAGATTAATCAATCAACCAAAGGCATTTTTGTCTATCAGCAAAAGTATGCAACAGACATCATCAAAAGATTTCGCATGGAAGGATGCAATCCAGCAGAAACCCCCATACCACTAGGCACAAAATTGAGAAAGAAAGATGAAGGTCCTACAATGGACTCTACTATGTACAAAATATTAGTAGGCAGTTTGTTGTATCTTATAGTAACTAGGCCTGACATTATGTATGCAACCAGCCTTGTTTCCAGATTCATGGAATCCCCCAAAGATTCTCATTGGAAAATGGCGAAACGAATTCTGAGATATGTTGCAGGAACTCTCAATTTTGGCTTATGGTACACTAAATCTGATAGTAATCAACTTTCTGGTTACACATACAGTGATTTTTCAGGCATCCTAGATGACAGGAAAAGCGCATCTGGACATGTTTTTCAACTGGGCACAAACCTAATCTCATGGGCATCAAAGAAGCAGCCCATTGTTTCAATATCTTTTGCAGACGCAGAGTATGTCACTGCTACCTCAGCTTCCTGTCAAGCTATGTGGCTGAGAAGAATATTGAAAGATATGTCACATACAGAAAAGGATCCAAATCCTATTTTCTGTGACAATACAGCAGCAATTGCTCTACCCAAAAATCATGTGTTTCACAAGAAAAGAAAACACATTGACACTCGTTTTCATTTCATACGCGAGCTAGTCAATAATGGTGATATTGTACTACAATTCTGTGGTTCTCGAGATCATCTTGTTGATATCTTTACAAATCCACTAGGAAAATCGGTTTTTGATTTTCAGGGACAACACTTAGGCATAATCAGTGCTGATGTTTGTAACTATTGAGTTTAAGAGGGAGTGTTAAATATAATGTAACCTCAACAGGCTGACTGTACACTGCCAACTGTACTTTCTATTCTTGATTTGCTTGAGCCTATTTAGCTCAGCTATTTCCCTTTGCATAGTACTTACTTCTTCATTAAATCTTCTCATTGTACTCTTCTTCATATATTCTAATATACTATTTTCTGTTCTATTCTTTCTCTCTGCATTTCTTGCTTCACAATTTATCAGTTCTGAGACTACACAATTGTGATTTTACCAGCGATTGTGCTGTGAGAGGTTCGGGTTTGATACTCAGAAGTGGTATATGTCTGTGTTGTATTTTGGGGGGCCAGGGTGTATCGATGGCAATGATGTATGAAGAATAGCCTCAGGAAGTGTGGAGATCATCTCGGGATTTGATCTGGGTCCGTACTGAGAAGAAGAAGCTGAGTTCTAGATCCTCTCGCGGGCCGAAGAAAATTAGAAAGACGGGTCACGAGGAAGAAGGATATGGGAAGTGGCTACAGGAGATGGTGGGACGTTACCATTCTCATTCGTGTGATGATTGGGGAAGACAATTCATGAGGTGCTCCTAAGTGGTGGTGCAGAAAGTGGAGGTGTCGGTGAGCATTGTGTGGTCGCTGGTGTGGCGGTTCGACGAACCCCAAATCTACAAGCACTTTGTCCGTACCTGTTTCATAAGGGGTCAGGGATATCCGAAGGTCAAGGTTGGATGCTTGAGGGAGGTCCGAATCATGTCCGGGCTCCCTGCGGCCACCAGTAGTGAGCAACTGGACATTCTAGACGAGGAAAAACATATTCTGAGCTTCAGCATCGTAGGGGGCGATCACAGTCTCTACAATTATCGATCCATCACAAGTCTGCATGAGAGGCTTGTAAATGGGGAACCTGGAACCATTGTGATCGAATCCTACGTGGTGGATGTGCCACATGGGAATATGGAAGAGGACACATGTTTATTCATCAATACTATCGTTAAATGCAATCTGCAGTCCTTGGCTGACGTCTGCAAGAACCTCATCAGCAGAAAGTGCTAAATCCAACTGCTAGTAAGCGAACCTCTCTGGATAAAAGAGCTACTAAATCCAACAGCTAGTAAATGTTCTCAAAAAATTCCATTACCCTTTTTTCCTTTTAGTGTATGTTAGGTTCAAGTTCTTGAAATGGCCTGTGAATTCGTCAATCTTTTTTTTGACATTTCTACACACGAAGTCCTCGGCTTTCCAGGGAAGAGGAATGAACTGTTTTGTTTTCTTTTCATGGAAAAAATTCAACTAGTGGTTGTATTACCTTGCTATTTCTGTAACAAACATCTTGTTCATGATGTGGCATGGAAGGAAAGCAGGATTTTCCTTGGAGCCAAAGACCATTAGTACACTGTGATTTTCCTTTTGTTCAAGTGTCCCCTTCCTATTGAAAAACTTGGTTTCATGGCCAGACATTCGGGGAGCATCCTTCCCTAACAATAAATCTTTGAAAACTGAGACAAAATCATTAAAAACCTCATAAAAAACAATGGGATTCCTTGTGCCTCCACAGGGCTTGGTACCAGAATGTTACTGCGTCGAATTCACAATTTGTTTTCTTGGAAAGAGACACTTTTGGAAACAGACAAAAATGCACTAGGATTACATATAAAATTTATTCGATTCTTTGAATCGTGATAGCTAGGAACAAATTTCAATGGAAATTAGCTTCCCCCAATCAAAAATGAATTGTTCCTTGACTGTGAAGTACAAAATATAAATAGCTATACGGGAAATGTTTGTCGTGGATTCCTATCCTGTTATTCTTGTAAACAATAAAGGAATTTATTGGAATGGATTTTTAAAGGAACTTGCCTGCAACTTTGTAATATCTTTAGGAACTGTTGTTGGGTCTTTGAGGAACTCGGCTAAGATGTCCAAACCGTTATCATGTTTTTCTAGGAACTACTTGTCCTCTAAAGGTCAATGTTATCTCTGACAATCTTAACATCTTGCGGAAGACTTGAGGTGACAAAGAAACAGGAGAATGGTCGTGCAGTGGAACAACTATTTGGCTTGAAATATATTTTTTGGCGCACCAAGAGACCATATTCTTACAGTCAAAAACCTCAGGGATGTAGCCTACATGAACGATTCTAGAGGTCCAAATCAATTTGTTCTAGGCGGAACAGGATGAACAGTAAAAGTATGCCATGGACCACTGGAATTTCTGGTCCTAACATCCGAAGATATTCACTGTATCTCCACAAAACTATTGTCGACCTGCTGCCATAAGTTTACAAGAACGTTTGTTTTTTCCAGACGATGATTGAAATGGAGAGTTGGAAGGGATAACATAATGTTGCGCAAATCTTGGTCCAATGCGTGTGAATGGGAGATCTCCTTGAAAATTTTGCTCATTAATGACAATTTCGATGATTGTTGCATGATGCGTTGTTAACATTAAAGACTAGTAATTGCATGCATAGAAGTGAGAACATGGCGGATACGACAATGAGAAATTAAGCATTAGAGATTTCCTTAATGGGCCAATGCAACGACTCATGTTTGAGATGAACAATCGGAAGGGACAATATAACTCTCCACAGATCTTGGTTTAATGTGTATTAATTGGAGATCTCCTTGATCATTTCACTCATTAATGACAATGTTGACGGTTCCTACATGGTGATCTGTTAGCATGAAAGGTTACTAATTGCATATTAATAAAGAGGTATGAAGGTCGTGGGGATGGGAAAGAGTAGCTAAGGACTGTCTAATTATAGAAAGCAGTTGGGAGGGCTTCAAAATAGGGTTACAAGGTATAACCATTGGAGCTGAGGGTGCGAGGGTCAAATTGTATGTCTTGGAACTTTTTGAGTGCAATATGCATAACACTGAAGAGGGCATGATAGGACAGTCTATAGGGTAATTTGTATATCGTGAAAGTCCGGGTAATCTTTTCAAGACATGGAACAATGGAGGTGAAAATGTGAGCCTGCCTATCTGGGAACCTGCAATCGAAAAAGTGGCTCAAGTATGTATATCCCATCACATGGCAAGATATGTTTTCCATGTCTCTAGGAAGAAAAGAGAAAATAAGAGAAGATAAATTAATTTAAATTTGAGGAGTCGAGCTTTAATTAAATTTCACTGTCTCGACACTTTTGTGTTTTAATGACAATTTGTATGGTTGTTGCATGATGAACTATTAGTATTAAACCTTGGTTAGGCACAAAAAATAGTGACCAAGAATTGGAGATTTCGTGAACCCGTCAACCCGTGGAACTGTGAAAGAGATTCCATGAAATGGGCAAGTATGGAAATCCATCGGAGGGGCTTCAGAATTAGGGTGACAATGGTTCCCCAAGAGATGTGACTTTCCGATGGTCAAATTATATGTCTTGGAACTTGAATGCAAAATGTGTACCATGGAAGAGGGGATGATATCGGAGTCTGGCGATCAATTTGTATATGGCAGACCCTTTTGGTCATTAATGACATATTTAAGGTTCATGCACAATGAAGTACTAGCATTGAATCTTGCCAATTTCATTTCCATAGAGAAGTAGGAAGGTGGCAGGGACAAGGAACGACAAGTAAGGAATGGATAATTATCGAAAGCGGTTAGTGAGGCTTCGAAATAGGGTTTTGTACCAGTGTGTTCAGTTGTCACTAGTAAGAGCATAATTAATTTATATTAGGAAGGACAGGAAGTTAGTGAGGATGGAAGTCCTCAACAGATACTTTGAAACAATCATGAAACCCGGTAAAGTGAAGCTTG
Source organism: Picea engelmannii (assembly GCA_009831015.1). NCBI lineage: Eukaryota > Viridiplantae > Streptophyta > Pinopsida > Pinales > Pinaceae > Picea > Picea engelmannii. The sequence goes on from ML779974.1 coordinate 247,009, forward strand.
CGAATTCGAGGAGTTCATGGTGTAATTGTAGATCACAGAAGTTTTGAGTGCAAGATGTATATCATAGAACAAGAAGCAACAACATTCGAAAGTGCCAACCCAACAACCGTGGCCATAAAATTGGCTAAGTATGGAAAGGAACAACGGTCGGTTGAATTCGTCATGTGAGGATATATATGGAGATGAATATATGTCATCCCTCTAGCCCTGGAACCCGCGATCATAGAAAGGCGACTAAGTATATAACCAGAAAGCGATAATAGATGGGAAGAAGAAAAGGGAAAAAGGGCTAAGTATTTCATAAAAGAACATCTATTGTTTGCTTATTAATGCCAATTGTTTCAAACCCCTGGGGAGTTCTCACTAGTAAAATCATAAATTGCAGATCACAGAAGTTCTTTGGGTGTAAGATGTATATGACAGAACATGGGACATAAGTGTTGGATACTGCAAACCCAAGACCCAATGGTTAGATAATTGGCTAAGTATTGAAAAGCATAGCGATTGGTCAGGCTCATGGTGTGAAGATATAGATAAAGAGAAGCATCCGCCAATATCCGAATTGATGATCATAGAGATGCGACTAAATATAGAACCAGAAAGGGATAATAAATGGGTAGAAAAGAGGGAAATTTATTCCAATAGTATTCATATTAATATATATTAATAGATTATTTATGGTCCAAATGTATATCATCTTCCAATTTGCAAGATCCTGTTCTGTTCACAAATTTCATTGAAATCCATAAGCAATAGAAAGAAAACAAATGGCGGATGGTTGGGCTCGCGAGGGGAAATTGCAACAGACAAATTGTATATTGCAGAACTCCAGGCACTATTTGAAAGTTACGGAAGATTCGAAACACAATTTTTAGGCGGTCAATATGGGAACCCACAATCGAAAAAGTGTCCAAGTATGGAATACAGAAACGTTGGCCCAGACTTGTTTTCGCTAATATATTGAAATTTGTAATAGCTTTTCCATTACCTAGAAAGATATTCTTTACATGTTTCTGGACAAGTTCTATAGGGATGGTTAGTCCTCAAGTCTTTTGCTTATTAATGAAGATCTTTACGGTTGTTTCATGATGGTGTTTTAGTATTAAACCTTTGGTGTTTCATATTTGGAAATAAGTACGAGGATGGCTGGAACATGCAACAGTGACTAGGAATTGGAGATTTCATGAACCTGCCAACACAAGGATCCCAAATAGGGTGACAAGGTCTCCCCAGAATACGTGAATGAATAATGTGTAACACGGAAGAGGGGACGATGTTGGAGTTAGGTAGTCAATTTGCATATGGCAGAGGTCCGAGTGCCAATTCTTTCGTACCAGTGTGTCCAATTGTCACCAGTAAGAGAATAATTAATGTATATTAGGAAGGACACAAAGTTAGTGGATATGGAAGGCAACGATAGATACTTTGAGACATTTGTGAACCCTCGTAGAGTGAAGCTTGAGATTTCAAGGATTTCGCAGTGGAATTGTAGATCACAAAAGTTTTGAGTGCAAGATGTATATCGCGGAACAAGAAGCAATCGTGTTCTAAAGCTCCAACCTGGCAACCGTGGCCATAAAATTGGCTAAGTATGGACATGAACATTGGTCGGTCAGATTCGTCATGTGAGGATATAGATGGAGATGAATATATGTAAACCCACCAACCCTAGAACCTGCGATCATAGAAAGGTGACTAAGTATATAACCAAAAAGCGATAATGGACGGGAAGAAGAAAAGGGGAAAAGGACTAAGTATCTGATAGAAGAAAATCTATTGTTCGTTTATTAATGCCAATATTTTCGAACCCCTGGTGAGTTCTCACTGGTAAAATCATAAATTGAAGATCACGAAAGATCTTTGGCTGCAAGATGTATATGATGGAACAGGGGACATAAGTGTTGGATACTACAAACCCTCGACCCGGTGGCCATATAATTGGCTAAGTATTGGCCAAGAGAGTTTTTATATTTATTCTAATAGTATTCATATAAATATATATTAATAGCCCCGACGGTCAAATTGTATCGCTCAGAACATTTGAATGCATAATGTGTAACTTGGAAGAGGGGACGATGTCAGAGTCCAGTAGTTAATTTGTATATGGCGGAGGTCCAAGTGCCAATTGTTTCATACCAGTGTGTTTAGTTGTCACTAGTAAGAGCATAATTAATGTATATTAGGAAGGACACGAAGTTAGTGGGGATGGAAGAAAACGACAGATAATTTGAGACATTTTTGAACCCTTGTAGAGTGAAGCTTACGAGTTCGAGGAGTCTTTGGTGTAATTGTAGATCACGAAAGTTTTGAGTTCAAGATGTATATCACAAAATAAGAAGCAGTTGAATTCGAAAGCGCCAACCCGACAACTGCGGCCATAAAATTGGCTAAGTATGGAAAGGAGCATTGGTCGATCGGATTCGTCATGTGACAATATAGATGGAGATGAAGATATGTCAGCCCGCCAACCCTGGAACCCACGATCATAGAAAGGCGACTAAGTATATAACCAAAAAGATAATGGACGGTAAAAATAAAAGGGGAAAAGGACCAAGTATCTCACAAAAGAAAATCTATTGTTCGTTTATTAATGTCAATCCTTTTGAACCCCTGGTGAGTTCTCACTAGTAAAAACATAAATTGGAGATCACAGAAGTTCTTTGGATGAAAGATGTATATGACGGAACATGGGACATAAGTGTTGTATATCGCAAACCTCAGACCCTGTGGCCAGATAATTGGCTAAGTATTGGCCAAGAGAGTTTTTATATTTATTCCAATAGTATTCATATTAATATATATTAATAGATTATTTCTGGTTCAAATGTAAATCATCTCCCAATTTGCAAGATGTTGTTCGGTTCAAAAATTTTGCTGAAATCACGGAAGTTTTGAGTGATGTAAATAGCGGAACAAGAACCATCAGACTCCAAAAGAGCCAACTCGACAAATGCGGCCATAAATTTGGCTAAGTATGGAAAGGAACAACGGTCAGTCAGATTCGTCATGTGAGGATATAGATGGATATGAAGATATGTCAACCCACCAACCCTGGAATCTGCGATCATAAAAAGGAAACTAAGTATATAACCAGAAAGTGATAATAGACGAGAAGAAGAAAAGGAGAAAATGGCTAAGTATCTCACAGAAGAAAATATATTGTTCGTTTATTAATGCCAATGTTTTCGAACCCCTCGTGAGTTCTCACTAGTAAAAGCATAAATTTCAGATCACGAAAGCTCTTTGGTTGTAAGATGTATATGACCAAACAAGGAACATAAGTGTTGGATATCGCAAACTCGGGCCCCAGTGGCTAGATAATTGGCTAAGTTTTGGCCAAGAGAAAGTTTTTATATTTATTCCAATAGTATTCATATTAGTATATATTAATAGATTATTTCTGTTTCAAATGTAAATCATCTTCCAATTTGCAGGATATTGTTCAGTTCACAATTTTTTTTTAAAACAATAAGTAATAGAAAGAAAAATAAAAGAATATGTGTGTGTGTGTGTGTGTGTGTGTATATATATATATATATTCTTACGTGACACAACATTTTTTGTATATGTATGGATATTATCAAATAGAAGAAGCTGCAATATATGCAAAATATTGAACAGGAACATTACGTCAACACTTGAGTTGCCTTGTTGTAATAGTCATTAATTCATTCTATTTATGGGACCTAAAGACGGAATGCAATACAGGTGCTCCCATTTATTTCTTTAAGTATAGGGTGGTCGCCACATAAGTATTGCCTATGACAAATTATTCTTCCATGTAAAATGTAAGGAATGAACAGAGTAGCCTTTATTTAAATCAATGTGCTGGGGAGAAGAAATAAAAGCTTGCCGTACATGTTTAACGACACACACAAAAAAGGTACAAAATCAAATGAAAATAAATACCAGAGATTGGAAAACACCATAAAAAAACACGCAAATATTCTATATTCAAATAAGGTGGGTTACAAAATACAACTGAGATTATTTTCCACAATGATTGCGATTTGGCCTTCCGTTGAAAAAAAATATATGTATAGTAATGAATCCTGTGGACAGTCTTTTATATATTTCAACTTGACGATCAAATTCTTCATTCGTAAAGACAAAACGAGTTGAATATCAGTTTTGGGCCTTGGACTTCATTGGTGCTACCAACTAGATCTATCCCATCTTTTTGAATAGCTTGTCTCTTCTAGATATGGCGTGCTTGCATTGGTTGGTTATTTAACATTCCATACTTTGTTAAGTGTTAATTTCTCTCTGTCATCGAAAACTTGGGGTTTAAGGTGCCTTCCTTGTAATGTTCTTGATCGTTGACATCCGAGACAACTTAAAAATGCGATTCAGGCCCAATTCCAAGACAAGGGATTCGTTTTATGTGACGTCGTCTTTGGGGGGAAAAAATCCGATTAGGAAACAAAAGTTGAGACAGAAAAAAAAAATCAAGTATGTTGTGACTGCTATTCTCACTGTATTCAATCATCTGTTTGGTTGAAAATCCTTCTTGAATATTTGTATGTTGAACTTCTTTGTTTTATTACTGTAAATTGGAAGGGACATCCAAGGAAACTGCAAAATGTTCCTCTATTTAAGTACATAGCTTCTTCCAGCAACACAGATCTAGCAAGTGTATCAAATGTTGTAGATCACATTAGAATATATCTTTCATCGTATGGGTGGCAGACATGGCGGCCCACAAAAAGGTCTAGAATGTTCAAAAGTGATGCCAAATATTACTCCATGCCCGAATACACTCAAAAGGAAATTATAAAATTAGATACCAACCAACGTGAGAAATGGTATGCGCGTTTGAATCAACATTCTAAAATTATAGAAAATTTTATGCAAAAGTTGTAACAGAATTGAAAGACAACTAGTTTCTATGTCAAAGAGTGTTGAGTGACCTCTGGACGCAATAACAGACTCGACATAAAATCAAATTTCGATCACTATTGATACTAATGTCAAGTGTAATAAGTCGTGATCATAGGTTCCAGGTAGTTTCACCTTCAGGAATCCACATAGGCGGTGACCCCATGCTCTAGATAGATTCAACTTCAAACATTGACATTGGCGGTGGAAATGGGAATAGTGTTATTGACTGCAATGCAACAATGAGGTGAACAAATAGGGTTGTCATTGTCAAAGCACTTAAATCAACATTCTAAAATTATAGAACATTTTATGCAAAAGTTGTAACAAATTGACAGACGGCCAGTTTCTATGTCAAAGAGTGTTGAGGGACCTCTCGATGTAGTAACCGACTCGACATACAATCAACTTTCTATCACTACTGATACTAATGTCAAGTGTAAGAAGTCATGATCCCAGGTTCCAGGTAGTTTCACCTTTAGGAATCCACATAGGTGGTGACCCCAGGCTCTAGATAGCTTCGGCTTCAGACATTAACAATGGCAGTGGAAATGGGAATAGTGTTATTGACTGCAGTGAACAAGCATGGTTGTCATTTTCAAAGAACTTAAACTGCAGGATTGTCAGACCTACAAAGAACATCAACTTTAGTGTTGCTTTCTCAAGAAAACTACAATGTTGCTTTGAGGCCATAAATATTTGGACATTGGGTGTCCTATGCGATAATGACCTTGACATTAGGTACATGTCATAGATCTAGTATCTGACATTGCAGTGTTAATGCAATTTCCATAGTGGGCGACGACTCAATTGCATTGGCACAAGCAATACTAATTTTATGATTAATTAACATCCTTGAAGGACATGAATCCCAAACAATGCCTAAAACTTTTCAAACAATCGTTTGTTCAAAAAATATATTGTTCTATATTTAAAAAAATAAGAAATTGCATGGTTTGAACATTATTGTTTTTTCAAATATTGCATCAAATGCAACATAAGAAATGCATTTTACTTATCCAAATCAAGGGAAACAATAGGAAGATTGACATTAGGTGGAAATATCTTGAGAATACACCACTACATTAAGGTCTCTTCTAAATAATGAAATAAAATGATTACATGAAGGTGGTAGTAAAAGGTTATTTTCAGAAACCAAATCATTACCTGAACACACAAAACTTCTTGCAGAAGGTGGTAGTATAAAGTAAACCTCAGAAAGTGTTGCAAAGTCCATAATCTATAATTCCTTCCCATTAATGTTTTCCAGTTACATGTCAATGCAGGGATTAGAAAGTTTTGAGAATGTTTTTCCCTAGTCATATACCCACCTTCAAGTAGGAGGGGAATATTTGTGTAAATAGGGGCAAGCCCATCGACCCAGATGCAATCATACGCATAGGAATATTAAAATAAAAAATGTGCAGTAGCGATAGAAAGTTGATTGTATGTGGAGTCTGTAAATACATCCAGAGGACAGTGAACAAACTTTGACAAAGAATATGGCTTTATGTCAAGTTTGTTACCACACCTAGAAGTAGCTCAACAAAATTTGAAATATAAACTTCTATAATTTTAGTATGTCTTTTTAACCACCCATACAGTTTCTCATACTCGCGACGATCCAAATTTATAATTTCCTTCTGAGTATATTTGTGAATGGAGTAATATTTCACATCATTTATGAATATTACGGACCATTTTTCAAGCCACAGTAAGTGTGACTCCTCTGATGGAAGACAAATTCTTGTATGCTCTATAGAATTTGATACACTTGCCAAATATGTGTTGTTAGAAGAAAATATATAATTCAATGAAGGAGCATTTTGCAGGTGACCTAAAAATCCTTTCCAACTCCCAGTAAGAAAACAAACAAGATAAACAAACAAATCTCTAGGAAGGCCTTTCAACCAACTAGAGAATCAAATACAGGGAGAGCACCAATTAGAAGATACTTGTTTTTTTTTTCTTTCCTATTTGAGTTTCTATTGGCTAACATAGTTGTTTTGGGGCTCAAATATCACATCACATAAAACCATTCTCTTGTCTTTCAATTGGGCCTCAATAGCATCTTTAAATTGTCTTACACGTCCATGACCAGGAACATTACAATGAAGGCAGCCTAAAGCCCAAATCTTTGATTATAGAGAGAAATGGTAATAAGTATTTAAAATCAACGTTGGAGGATGATAGTATAACCTTCCATAGATTTTGGTTTAATTTGTCTTAATGGCAGATGCCCTCGATCTTTTTTATTATTAATGCCAATATTTTCGAATATGTTGGTTGAATAATGACTAATAACACGTATTAACATTCCCATATCCAAGCAGATTCTCAAATATGACAACCTATAACATATGCACGGTATTAAAGAGTGACATGACGTCAAGACCTCTATGGATGACATGTTCGTGAATGGAAGCATGGTAGTACAATATTGCACTATTACTATGATGGTGCCTTTAAAAAACTGAAATAAGCAACATTTTTTTGCAAATTCAAAATAAAAGAAAAAAAAATGATCACATCCCTGTTGTAACACACCCACGATGAGGCAAGAAATAAATAAAATTTGTGCTCTCCTTACAAGTATGAATCCTTTATTTTAATGGTCTCTAATTGAGATGTCAGGGCCTAGCCCACTTTTCTTTAGTGACCTTTCGCATAGGACCATATGCGATGACCAAATACGAAGACTATAGGCAGCTAGTTTGGCACTTTGAATCTTCAGCATTCGGGGGTTCTTACTCACACAATCCATTTTCCCCGATATTGTAAACCCCGAAGCGAAGGATCTGGTGCTCTGTGTTTCCTATTTCCAATGGATATAATGAACTACAACACTTCGACCTTCATGATTTTTGGTGTTACTAAACCTCTATTCTCCCGAAGTGGTCAATGTCAGGCTGAATACCTCATAGGTCTGATGGCCCATGCCTTTTTGCTCGAATCAGGACTTCCCATTTCAAGATTTTTCGAGACAACTTTCTCTATTCCTCCCGACACCTGAATTCCCAAAATCCTCTCACGTCAAATCAACAATCTACGATCCTCCAGTAATCCAATGACTGTGTTCAATTTTACGAGTTTCTACGGCTCTTGCCTTTCAAATCCCCGACGTGCGAATCAGTGAAATGTTGATCCTTTCCCACGTGTCCTTCCAAGCACCAATGACTAGGATCAATTTCACAAGTTTTGACTTTGCGATTTTCCATGACTCTTGCCTTCGAAATCCCCGACGTGCGAATCAGAAAAATGTTGATCTTTCGCCACATGTCCTTCCTAGCACCAATGGCTAGGATCAATTTCACGAGTTTCCACGACTCTTGCCTTCGAAATACCTGACATGCAAATAAATGAAATGATGATCTTTTTCCATGTGTCCTTCCCAGTACCAATGGCTAGGATCAATTTCATGAGTTTCCATGACTCTTGCCTCTGAAATCCCTGACGTGTGAATCAACGAAATGATGATATGTCGCCACATGTCCTTTCTAACACCAATGGCTAGGATCAATTTCACAAGTTTGGATTTCATGAGTTTCCATGACTCTTTCCTTCGAAATCCTCAACGTGTGAATCATTGAAATGATGATATTTCACCACGTGTCCTTCCTAGCACCAACGGCTAGGATCAATTTTGCGAGTTTGGATTTCATGAGTTTCCATGACTCTTTTGTACACTTTCGAAGGTATTAAACCCCGTGCACCTTTCCTAGATCCAACGACTATTGGTCCTCACACTCTGATCTAATGGCCCAGATATGATATCCTCTTGTGCTTTTAATTTCTCAAATCTCTAAGTGCCAAAGGATACGACCTTTGATCCTTCGACCAACCCTAGACTTCGAGTCTCGTCTGTGTTTCTTAAAATGTTATCTCTTCTGAGATTCTGGACTTAGAGTAAGTTCACTCTGGCTCACTCCTTCTAGTAACCCACTCATCTCAAACTGATGGTCAAGGAGGGTCCTGATAGATCCTTGGATCTATGGTCAGATTTCATCGCTACTTACGAAGACTTAAGGAGTTGAGGCGTTAACACTTGCGCTCCCTCTGAAAATCTAACGGTTGTGACAGGCCTCGGATCCTTCCAAAAGGATCTCATCCGTTCGTCTTCCAAACGAAAGGATATCCCCTTTTGATATTTGAAACTCGCTATCCTTCTTAAACTTAGTCAATAAAATTCAAACCTTTGGAGCTTCAAGATCCCAAGGTTCCGAAACCTTCGAAATTAACTCCTTCTTGCACAAGATTCCTAGACCCTGGTCACGTGAACCTTCATATGATTCTTGGGTAATTATCCCTACTCTCAGTCGACATTCTGGATAAGGGATCGGGTACAGTTCAAAGTCCCTTAGACTATTGGCCTTAATGTAGTGCCTTCCTAATTTGCCAAGCTATGAATTCTGAAATAGAGTAAGGTAAACTCGTGAGTTTGCAGTAATGATAGCCATTTCAAGGAACTCCCTTCGACTATGGGATGTGAGGTAATTCCCTGGGAGAGGTGCTTTCGAGAAATTAAACCAAAACATAACGAGAATCAAGAAGATGGGACGATTCTCAAGGGAATGGACTTATATTCTTGACTTATTCATTCTATACATAAATCGATTATGGACATATAAGTATAAACATGCATCCATTATTTCCAATATAAAACACAAGGCAATCACTTCTATATAGAAACCGTTTATGAGTGTATAAACACGAGCATGCATCCATGATTTTCAATTCAAAAGGCAAGGCATAAAACACTTATCAGAACCACAAGGTGTGATGCGACTACTGAGAGGGGTGCTCATTTCCACCCAACCATAGGATCAGTCACTCTCAATGGATTTATTACAGGCCACCCCCGAGCTTAGGCCACGATTCTTTGAGATTCAATCTATTACTTCCATCTCAACGAAAGTTAGGGATGAAGGTTACTCTCCTTATCCCTATATAGGAATAGACGAGGACAAAGGTTACTCTCCTTCTCCTGACTCAGTCTCTATTCTCTGTGATCAAAACTCACTTTTTGCTTTCAATCCTTCCTCGGACCCGAGAGATTATCTCCCATCTCTGCATTCTTCACAGGTCTCCCACTTTCCACCACACTTCCTTACTTTCCTTCCTTGGAAATATTGTGTGTGGTTCACATCCCCCAGTCCGTGGTCAGGTCCAAAAGCCTTACCGATGGCCAGTCTACCCCATCCCTCAATAACTCTTGAGGAGGCCTTCCCACCTACCAACCTGATGGGAATTCATTCCTGGTCAGAGGGTTGTTCTAATCTGAGCAAATTAATTCCAGCATGGTACTCATTCAGTTGAGGTTAACACAACCTTTTCGGGTTACCTCCACCACCTTTTCGTTAGAAATCATGGTCTCTCTCTTAGGACATCCCCTCTTTCAACAGTCATGCAATACATAACATTGTTTTATTAAAATAATCAAAATTTGCATTCATTGACCTTCTACACAAGGTCCATCAAATCAAACATTCACACCTTTTAGTTTTCCATAGTTGCTCAGACCATATAGTTGCATTTACAGACTGGGGGAAACATGGTGTTACAATTCCCTACCCCTTAAAGGAATCATCGTCCTCGATGTTCTATCTATCAACATGATATGTATGTACTGAAGTAAAAAAATTTGGATATGCTTGTATCATGGTATCTTCCATTTCCCATGTAGCCTCATTAGTCCAAAATGTTTCCATTTCACCTTGACTTGTGCAATGGTTCAGTTCCTGAGTGAGGTTTCCTTTCTGTCTAATATGCATTAGGGTTCTGTCAGGAATTCTCCCTTTGGTTCCACCTGGATCACAGACTAGTCAATTATATGATTAGTATCATGTACATATTTCTTTAATAATTAAACATGTAAAACATTATGTGCCTTTACAGTGGGAGGAAGTGCTAGCCTATAGGCTACGGGTCCCACTCTATTTATGATTTCAAAGGGTCCATAATAACAAGGTGTTAATTTGGCATAGGCTCCAATTCTCAGGGAACTCTTCCTAGGTCTAACTCTAATATAAACATGGTCTCCGGTCATGAACTCTCTGGGAGTTCTCTTTCTGTCGGTGTAACTTTTCTATCTATCCTGAGAAATAGCATGTTGGTTCCGATTGTAATTCTATCCATTGGATTTCTCTAGCTGATTGGAATCTTTCATTGTCTACCATAGAGGACTTCAAAAGGGCTCATCTTCAAGGATTCTAGATAATCGTTGTTGTAGGAAAACTCTACCGATGGTAGGTAGTCTTCCGACTTCTTAGGCTGATGCATTACATGTATCCTTAGCATGTCCTCTACTATTTCATTTACTCTTTCTGTCATTCCATCAGTTTGAGGGTGATAAGTTGTACTGAATAGAAATTTTGTCTACAGACCGACCATTAGGGATCTCCAAAAATTTGAAGTGAACTTGGTATCTCGGTCAAATACAATTTCCTTGGGAATTCCATGTAGTCTAAATATCTCCTTCATGAAGATGTTGGCAATATCTATGGCCTTACAAGTTGACTTGATAGGGACGAAATGAGCAGACATTCTCAGCTTGTCCACCACAACCATGATGGCATCATTTTGCTTGGTCAACCTTGGTAGTCTAGTGATGAAATCCATGGAGAGGGTTTCCCATTTCCATTCTGGGATTGATAGGGGATATAAAAATCTTGTTGGACGTTGGTGTTCCGCCTTAAATTGTTGGCACTCTAGGAACTTAGCTATATATTTAGCTATGTAACTCTTCAACCCAGGCCAATAGAATTGTTTCCTAGTGGTTGTGATCATCTTATGATATCCTAGGTGACTAGTATATGGTCTCTTATGTAGTTCATCCATTATGAACCTCTTCAAGTCATCACAGTTTGGAATATGAAATATGTTTCTGTAAGTCAGCAACCCTTCCTCAAGAATTTGGTAGCCTTCATAATTCATCCTTCTAGGTTCTTGTCTTAGGTATGAGGTCGCGGTCTTAAAGAATACATTTGTCTCTTGTGCATTTATGATTCTTTCCCTAACATCCGTTTCACAGGTGCTTACTGTTGCCAAATGAATCGTTTTTATACTTCTGCTAAGGGCACCGACCACCCTATTTTCCTTTCCTTTTATGTGTTTGATTTCTAAATCAAATTCACTTAGGAGATCCATCCACCTATCTTGCCTGGCGTTGAGTTTCGGTTGGTCAAATAGGTGCCTCAACCCACAATGTTCTATCATAACCAAAAATCTCCTTCCCAGGAGGTAGTGCCTCCACATTTTTAAAGCATGTACTATGGCATCCAACTCTAGGTCATGGGTCTCATAATTGATCTCATGTTCATTTAATTTTTGGGATGCGTAGGAAATTACACGTCTCTCTTGCATAAGTACATACGACGAAATCATTATCCAGGTCTACAATATTTAACATGGGTGCATGGGTCAGGAGGCATTTCAGTTCCTTAAATCTTTCTTCACATTTTGATGTCCAAATGAATTTGATCCCCTTTTTCTAAAAGGCAGTTATTGGACAACCAATCTTGGAAAATCCTTTTATGAACCTTCTATAGTATCCGACTAAGCCCATGAAGTATCTGATATATGATACATCCTTTGGGGTAGGACATTCCATAATAGATCTAATATTATTGGGGTCCACTGCCACCCCTTCCTTAGAAATGACATTTCCTAAGTAATGGACTTGCTTTTGAAAGAAGTCACACTTGCTAAGCATAGCGTAGAGTTGATGATCTCTTAGTACTTGAAGTACGAGTATAAGATGTTACTCGTGCTCCTCCTCATTCTTAGAGTATATTAGGATATCATCAATCAAAACCAATACAAATTTGTCCAGAATTTTTTTGAGTACATTATTCATCAAGCACATAAAAGTGGTAGGGGCATTAGTTAACCCAAATGGCACCACCACAAATTCATACTGAACATACCTCGTTCTGAAGGTTGTTTTGTGGATGTATTCATCCTCAATTCAGAATTAGTGATATCCAGACCTCAAGTCGATCTTCAAGAAGATGGTAGCGCTTCCCAGTTGGTCAAACAAGTCACCGATTATGGGTAAGGGGTATTTGTTCTTTATGGTTGTCTTATTGTGTTGTCTATAATCTATGCACACTTAGAGTGTGCCATATTTCTTTTTCACAAACAGGACGTGAGCTCCCCACAGAGATACATTGGGTCAGATGTAGCCTTTTTCCATCATCTCCTTTATCTGTAGCTTGAGATTAACCAGCTCTAGCATGCTCATCCTATATATCACTCTAGATGCTCGTACCACTCCTGGTGTGAGATCTATCGAGAAATCAATATCCCTTCTTGGAGGTAGACCTGACACTTCTCCGGGTAACATGTCCTTGTATTCTCTTAATATGGGGTGGTCCTCTAGGTTTGGTTTTTCATCCTCGATGGATTCCAACACCTGTATTGCATATAAGGAACACCCTTTTCTAAAATACTTCTTCATTTGAAGGGTCGATATTTGTCTCACTGAGATAGGCTTCTGAATCCCTTGGAGGATCATCTTTCCCCCTTTTTCGTTTACACATTCTAAAGTTATATGATAATAGTCCATTTTAGTTTTATAAGCATCCAACTAGTCCATAGAAATCAACAAGTCATAAGATCCCAAAGGAAGTATGTTAAGGGTCGCTCAGGTGGGCAATCCACCCATGATGAATTGGCAGACTAGTATGGCCTCTACCACCTTTCTTGTAGTCCCAGTGGCTAGCTGTACCAACCATGGTTTAACATGTATAATTGGTTGAAGTTTACACTTATTGGCAGTCTGAGGGGCTACATAACTCAAATTAGAACCTAGGTCAATTAAAATAGAAATTGGATGGTTGACAATGACACCTTCAAGATCCACTACTGAAGCTTGGTGGTTGGCTTTATTATTGTCCAGAGCTACATAGATTTTTGGCATGCTCCTAGTCACATCATTAACGGTGGTAGCTTCTTGGATATTGTAGACCCCCTTACTATTTTGTTGTCTGTGTGGGCAGTCCCTCAATCTATGATTTTCTCCACAAACCAAAAATTTTAAGGGTTCCTTCTTTAGGTTATAGGTCTCTGTTAGCACTATTTGAAAAGGTCTATTTCCACTTTGAGAGGGGAAATTTTTCTGATATACACTTCTAGTAGAAAGGCTCCCCCTAGATTCTTTTCCATAGTTCTTAAATCTTGAGGAGTTAAACCTTTTCTTCTGGAATCCCAAACTACTCTTCCTCTTCCAATCCTCATGGTCCCAAATTGTTCATAATAATACCTCGCCTTTCAGATAGCTTCTTCTAAGGTCCTTGATTCATCGAACTCAGTCCTATCCCGGTAGGTCTGAGGTAACCCACTGACGAACCACTGCATTTTTAATTTTTCATCCTTTATGTAGGGTACATACCTCAGTAGGTCATGGAATTTATTGACAAATTACTCTATGGTGAGCTGCACCAGCTGGAGTTCATAGAATTCCTTAGTTTTCCCATCCATGTATTTTTCTGACAGATACTGTTTCCTGGAGTATTTCTCAAACTTTTTCCATGATAAGTCCTTCTCATGGACTTCTTTCATATTCCTAAGGTCTCCCACCATATGGAAGCCTTTCCATTCAGGTTGAAGATGGTTATTCGAGCCTTCAAGTTTTCAAAGTAGTCATGGACTCTGAAATACTAATTTAAATCAAGAAGCCAAGCTTCTGCCTCTTCTCCCTTCTAAATCTCTCCGTCTAAAGAGGGTGGTTTGGTTTTCTTGAACTCTTTGGGACCACAGGTTTTCGAACACTTTGATTTCTTTTCTTTCCTCTAAGAATGTGAGTTCGCCCTGCTACTAGAAGACCCTTCAGGGTTGTCAACTTCCTTTCCAGAGGACTCTCCTGATGAATGTCCCTTGCCTCTAGGTTGTACCTTATTCATGGTACTTCTCCGAGTGGGGTCACTTATGGAGTCATGTTTTCGGATCTCGGGTGGACTCTAACCTCTCCTCTTGTGTTGTTGATCAGCATGACTGGTTACGGGTTCATGCTACAGTTGCCTCTATATGTTGGATAATCTCTCTAGCAATAGTATGTTAATTTCTATTTGTTTCTCTTTCTCCATTATCAATCTCTCATTCTCAACCTTGAAACTTTGTAACTCGGCCCTAAGGCTCCTTACTATTTCCACCAGATCTTGAGGGGTTTCCACCACACTCCTTTCATCAGATTCCTCATATCTATTGTGGGATCCATCCCCCACTTCATGACACATCACCATCCTTTAGTATTGGAGTCTTCCTCTGATTCACTGACTGTTCGAGTGTTTCCAAAAACACTTATTGTTATCTAACAGTCTATTAGTTCATGAAATTTACATGATTCAATTTCTTAAATGAATACACATAGTAGAAAGTTTCATTCTTTTCTTTTAATAACATTTTTAACTAGACTTCTTAAGAAAGAGATAAGGTAGAGTGTCACTCTTTTGAAAGTACTCCAAATAGTGTTTTTAAATGACTTTTCCATGAGCCCAAGTAGGACAAGTGTTGTAACCATGCTCTGATACCAATTTGTAACACACCCACGATGGGGAAAGAAATAAATAATTTTTTGATTCTCCTTACAAGGACGAATCATTTCTTTTAATGCTCTCTAATTGAGAGGTCAGGGCGTAGCCCCTTTTTCTTCAAAAACCTTCGCATTGGACCATAAGCGATGACTGAATATCAAGATTACAAGAGGCTAGTTTGGTGCTTCAGAACTTTGGCATTTGGGGGTTCTTACTCACACAATCCATTTTTCCCAATAAACTAAACTCCAAAGCAAAGGATCCGACCCCCCGTGTTTCCTATCTCCAATGGCTAGGATAAACTATGACACTCTAGCCTTCGAGAGTTTTGGAATTACTAAACGTCTAGTCTCCTGAAGTGGTCAACATCGGGCTGACTATCTCATAGGTCTGACGGACAACACCTTTTCGCACAAATTGGGACTTCGCGTTTCGAGATTTTTCGAGATAGCTTTTTTTGTTCCTTCCGATACCCAAATTCCAGAAATCCACTCGCGTCAGATCATCGGTCTATGATCCTCCCGTAATCCAATAGCTGTGTTCAATTTCGCGAGTTCGTACTTCACGAGTTTCTACAACTCTTACCTTTGAAATCCCTGACGTGTGAATCAATGAAATGTTGATATTTCGCCACATGTCCTTCCAAGCACCAACGGCTAGGACCAATTTCACGAGTTTGGATTTTGCACATTTCCACGACCCTTTCCTTCAAAATCCCCAATGTGTGAATCAACAAAATGATGATATTTCACCACATGTCCTTCCCAACACCAACGGCTAGGATTAATTTCGTGAGTTTGGATTTCACGAGTTTCCACGATACCTTCGAAATCCCCGACGTGCGAATCAGTAAAATGTTGATCTTTCGCCACGTGTCCTTCCCAACACCAACAACTAGGATCATTTTCATGAGTTTGGATTTCGTGAGTTTCCATCACTCTTGCCTTCGAAATCCCTGACGTATGAATCAGTGAAATGTTGATCTTTCCCAACATGTCCTTCCCAGCACCAATGGGTAGGATCAATTTCGCGAGTTTGGATTTAACGAGTTCCCATGACTCTTATGTACACTTTCTAAGGTCTTAAACCCCATGCACCTTTTCTGAATCCAACAACTATTGATCCTCACACTCTGATATGATGGCCCAGATCTGATCTCCTCCCGCGCTTTGGATTTCTCAAATCTCTAAGTGCTAAAGGCTACAACCTTTGATCCTTTGACGAACCCTAGACTTTGGGTCTCGTGTGTGTTTCTTAAAGCACTATCTCTCCTGAGCTTCTGTACCTAGAATAAGTCCACTCTGTCTCACTCCTTCTACTAACCCACTCATTTCAGATTGAAATTCAAGGAGGGTCTCGATAGATCCTTGGATCTACGGTCAAATTTGATTGCTACTTGTGAAGACTGAAGGAGTCGAGGCATTAACACCTTCACTCTGTCTTCAAATGTAATGGTCATGACAGGCCTTAGATAATTCTAAAAGGATCTCGTCCATCCGTCTTCCAAACAAAAGGATATTCCCTTTCGATATTTGAAACTCGTTATCCTTCTTAAACTTAGGCAACGAAATTCAACCCCTCGGAGCTTCGAGCTCTCAAGGTTCTAAAACCTTCAAAATTAACTCCTTCTTGCACATGATTCCTAGATCCAAGTCACGTGAACCTTCAGATGATTCTTGGATAATTATCCCTACTCTCAGTCGAGCTTCTGGATAAGGGCTCGGGTACGGTTCAAAGTCCCTTAGACTACTGGCCTAAATCAAGTGTCTTCCTAATTCGCCGAGCTATGAATTCTGAAATAGGGTAAGGTAAACGCGTGAGTTTACTATAATGGTAGCCATTTCAAGGAACTTGATTTGACTCTGGGATGTGAGGTAATTCCGTGGGAGAGGTTCTTTTGAGAAATTAAACCAGAAATAAAAAGAATCAAGTCGATGGGACGATTCTCAAGGGAACAGACTTATATTATGGACTTATTAATTATATACATAAATCGATTATGGACATATAAGTGTAAACATGCATCCATTATTTCCAATCCAAAACAAAAGGCAATCACTTCTATACATAAACCATTTATGAGCGTATAAACACAACCATGCATCCATGATTTTCAATTCAAAATACAAGGCATAAAAAACTTATCAGAACCACAAGGTGTGATGAGACTGCTGAGAGGGGTGCTCATTTCCACCCAACCATAGCCTTATTCACTCCCAATGGATTTATCACTGACCACCCCCGAGCTTTGGCCACAATGCTTTGAGATTCAATCTCTTATTTCCAGCTCAACGAAAGTTCGGGATGAAAGTTACTCTCCTTCTCCCTATACAGGAATAGACGAGGACGAAGGTTACTCTCCTTCTCCTGACTCAGTCTCTATTCTCCATGATCAAAAATCACTTTTCGTTTTCAATCCTCCCTTAGACCCGAGAGCTCTGCTCCCATCTCTGCATTCTTCGCAGGTCTCCCCATGTCCACCACGTTTCCCTACTTTCCTTCCTTTGCAAGATTGTGTGTGGCTCGAATCCCCCAGTCTGTGGTCGAGTATGAAAGACTTATCAATGGCCAGTCTGCCCCATCCCTCATTAACTCTTGAGGAGGCCTTCCCACCTACTAGCCTAACGAGAATTCATTTGTGGTCAAAGGGTTGTTCTGATCTGAGAAAATTAATTCTAGCATGGTACTGGTTCAATAGAGGTTAATGTAACCTTTCTGGGTTCCCTCCACCACCTTTTCATTATAAATCATGGTCTCTCTCTTAGCACATCCCCTTTTTCAACAATCATGCAATATGTAACATGTTTTTATTAAAATACTCAGAATTTACATTTATGGACCTTCTACACAAGGTCCATCAAATCAATTATTCACACTTTTAAGTTTTCCATAGTTCCTCGGCCCATATAGTTATATTTACAGAGTGGGGAAATAGGGTGTTACACCTGCAAAGTTGAATCAGACAATAATAAGAAACATCCAATGAACAAAGAAGCAAACACCAACCAACCGACCATGAATGCCGGTGAAGAATAATATTTTCCAAATTCACTGCACACAAGATTGTATCAAAAAATTCGAAGAAAAATGTATTGTAACACATTTGTTAACCAAATATTTCAGGCTATGAGACCTGTTAGGTAAAATTCAAAGCTGCCAGGACCGTCCAAAGGCCTTCCACTATGCAAACAATTAAGAAAGGTGTGGTTTTCACGGTTAGCATTTTTCAATACTAGGAGCGATCAAAATCCTCTTCCAGTCCATCTTTGTATATGATTATTATGACCATAGAAGCAGGCCTGTAATGTTGTCTTTGTCTTGTTCTTGATCGCCAATGTTCAACCCAAAAAATACCTCCATCACAGCCACAGTCACGCATAGGAAAATGGAATCTTATTTTCACCTAACATACAAAGTTGTTTTGCAAGAGGATTTCAACTCGGGCATCCTCGACAGTCAAATTTTCCACCTGCAAACTATAGATAGCAAGTGAAGCTAATCACGACACCCAAAACCGACAGTCAACGGGGAACGACAGAAGGCCAATGTTCCACGCAGAACCCACCTCCATCACAGCCATAGTGACGCATAGGAAAAGGGAATCATATTTTCTCCTCACATACAAAGATGTTCTGCAAGAGTATTTTGACTGAGGCATCCCCAACAGTCAAATTTCCCACATGAAAATTTTAGATAGCAAGCAAAGCTAATCACAACACCCAAACCCCCCTGTCAATAGAGAATGACAGAAGGACAATGTTCGACACAGAACGTACCTCCATCACAACAACAATGACGGATCACAAAAGGAAATTGTATTTTCTCTTCACATACAAAGATGTTCTGCAAGAGGATTTTGACCCAACCATCCCCAGTAGTCAAAGTTCCCACCTGCAAACTGCAAATACCAAGTGAAAATAAACATGACACCCAAACCCGCCCCTCAATGGGGAACGACAAAAGGGCAGTTCCAATTGCGGTTGCAGAACCCCAAGCATGCAAACTACAACAAGACCAATAGGAAAACAAGAACAAGAACAACAGAAAAATAATAAATCAATGAACATGCAAGAAGCAAGCATGAACCGGTGAACCAACAATGCCACTGAAGAACAATATTGCCCACATTGACTGCAGAGAACATTGCATATAAAAAAAACCCGGAAGAAAATGTATTGTAACAGGCCTGTTAAGTAAACATTTAATGTTGTGAAGCTTGTTAGGTAAACATTTAAGTGAGAACTGCTATGTAAACATTTAAGAAATAATGCAGTGTGGCAAGTCTCTTACGTATGAAAAAAAACATTTATAACAATAATAAAAAAAAATTAGTACCAAAAAAAAACTTAATCAAATGACAAACTAATATGAAGTCAACTTATAAAAAACTGGCTATCTATCTTCAAAACTTTGGATATCCAAAAATTTCAAGAAAAAAATAACAACTCAGAAAGACCGTATATGATAAAAAAACTTTGGATATGCTAACATATCAAACCGTATATGATAAAAAAAAATTGGATATGCTAACATATCAAACATTGGGAATAACGAAGCTGGCAATAAGACCTCCAATCCCAATTAGATCATGACACATATTGTATTTTTTATTATATAAAAATCAAAGAACAAACTAATATGAAGTCAACCAATTATCAATCCCTATAGTCCCTCTACACGGCTACATTAATCTTCCAATATACCATGAAATAATAGACAAACATATTTATTACTTATGAATCTCAAAATTTGATCTATTATGATCTTAAACCATAACTAATTTACATGGATCGAGCAACTTGAAAAATCTTTAAATTTTTTTAATTAATAACATTATATAATTCTATTGATTGTTTTATGAATCTCAAAATTTGATCTATTATCATCTTAAACCATAACTAATTTACATGGATCGAGCAACTTGAAGAATCTTTTAAATTTTTTAATATAATTCTATTGATTGTTTTAAATATTTGATGTGATTTGAAAACTCATCCACAAACACAAGGAATTTTTTTTTTTAATTCCAATATTTAAACTACTCGTGACCAATTGGCTTTGGTTTTCAGTGAATGACTTTTCACATTTAAATTTACCTTTCTTAGAATGACCTCTCAAACCTACCTCAAATTCTCCCATACATCAATGTCTTTCCTTGAAATGAACAGCTCAAGCTCAAAATTATCAACGACATCGAAGTCATTTTTTTTAAATCAACATCATCAAGTTGCTTCTTTCCCCGCGTAAGCAACATATTACCTTGCGTTTCTCCCACGCTTAAGACCATCTTCGTACCCCCGAGGTTAAGTCAGCAGCAAAAAACAAACCAACCAATAGTTTTAATCCGGTTGGATTTTCAGTGATTATTCATTCTATACATAAACCGATTATGGACATATAAGTATAAACATGCATCCATTATTTCCAATATAAAACACAAGGCAATCACTAATATACAGAAACCGTTTATGAGTGTATAAACATGAGCATGCATCCATGATTTTCAATTCAAAATGAAAGTCATAAAACACTTATCAGAACCACAAGGTGTGATGCGACTGCTAAGAGGGGTGCTCATTTCCACCCAACCATAGGATCAGTCACTCTCAATGGATTTATTATAGGCCACCCCCGAGCTTAGGCCACAAATATTTGAGATTCAATCTATTACTTCCAGCTCAACAAAAGCTAGGGATGAAGGTTACTCTCCTTATCCCTATACAGGAATAGACGAGGAAAAAGGTTATTCTCCTTCTCCTGACACAGTCTCTATTCTCTGTGATCATAACTCACTTTTTGCTTTCAATCCTTCCTCGGACCCAAGAGCTTTTCTCTCGTCTCTGCATTCTTCGCAGGTTTCCCACTTTCCACCACACTTCCTTACTTTCCTTCCTTGGAAATATTGTGTGTGGTTCTCATCCCCCAGTCCGTGGTCAGGTCTAGAAGCCTTACCGATGGCCAGTCTACCCCATCCCTCATTAACTCTTGAGGAGGCCTTCCCACCTACCAACCTGATGAGAATTCATTCCTGGTCAGAGGGTTGTTCTAATCTGAGCAAATTAATTCCAGCATGGTACTCGTTCAGTTGAGGTTAACACAACCTTTTCGGGTTACCTCCACCACCTTATCATTAGAAATCATGGTCTTTCTCTTAGGACATCCCCTCTTTCAACAGTCATGCAATACATAACATTTTTTTATTAAAATAATCAGAATTTGCATTCATTGACCTTCTACACAAGATCCATCAAATCAAACATTCACACTTTTTAGTTTTCCATTGTTCCTCGGCCCATATAGTTATATTTATAGACTGGGGGAAACAAGGTGTTACAATTCTCTACCCCTTAAAGGAATCATCGTCCTCGATGTTCTATCTATCAACATGATATGTATGTACTGAAGTAAAAAAAATTGGATATGCTTGTATCATGGTATCTTCCATTTCCCACGTAGCCTCATTAGTCCAAAATGTTTCCATTTCACCTTGACTTGTGCAATGGTTCAGTTCCTTAGTGAGGTTTCCTTTCCGTCTAATATGCATTAGGGTTCTGTCAAGAATTCTCCCTCTGGTTCCACCTGGATCACAGACTAGTCAATTATATGATTAGTATCATGTACATATTTCTTTAATAATTAAACATGTACAACATTATGTGCCTTTACAATGGGAGGAAGTGCTAGCCTATAGGCTACGGGTCCCACTCTATTTAAGATTTCAAAGGGTCCATAATACCGAGGTGTTAATTTGGCATAGGCGCCAATTCTCAGGGAACTCTTCCTGGGTCTAACTCTGATATAAACATGGTCTCCGATCGTGAACTCTCTGGGAGTTTTCTTTCTGTCGGTGTAACTTTTCTATCTATCCTGAGAAATACTCATATTTTTTCTTATCTGAACCACTTGTTGTTCCATTTCTTTTAGCATGTCGAGTCTGATTGTAATTCTATCCATTGGATTTCTCTAGCTGATTGGAATCTTTCAATGTCTACCATAGAGGACTTCAAAAGGGCTCATCTTCAAGGATTCTAGATAACTGTTGTTGTAGGAAAACTCTACCAATGGTAGGTAGTCTTCCGACTTCTTAGGCTGATGCATTACATGTATACTTAGCATGTCCTCTACTATTTAATTTACTCTTTCTGTCAGTCCATCAGTTTGAGGGTGATAAGTTGTACTGAATAGAAATTTTGTCTCCAGACCGACCATTAGGGATCTCCAAAAATTTGAAGTGAACTTGGTATCTCGGTCCGATACAATTTCCTTGGGAATTCCATGTAGTCTAAATATCTCCTTCATGAAGACGTTGGCAATATCTATGGCCTTACAAGTTGACTTGATATGGATGAAATGAACAGACTTTCTCATCTTGTCCACCAAGACCATGATGGCATCATTTTGCTTGGTCAACCTTGGTAGTCTAGTGATGAAATCCATGGAGAGGGTTTCCCATTTCCATTCTGGGATTGATAGGGGATATAAAAATCCTATTGGATGTTGGTGTTCCGCCTTAAATTGTTGGCACTCTAGGCACTTAGCTATATAGTTAGCTATGTATTTCTTCAACCTAGGCCAATAGAATTGTTTCCTAGTGTTCGTGATCATCTTATGATATCCTAGGTGACTAGTATATGGTCTCTTATGTAGTTCATCCATTATGAACCTCTTCAAGTCATCACAGTTTGGAATATGAAATCTGTTTCTATAAGTCAACAACCCTTCCTCAAGAATTTGGTAGCCTTCATACTTCATCCTTCTATCTTCTTGTCTTAGGTATGAGGTCACGATCTTAAAGAATACATTTGTCTCTTGTGCATTTATGATTCTTTCCCTGACATCCGTTTCACAGGTGCTTACTGTTGCCAGATGAATCGTTTTTATACTTCTGCTAAGGGCACCGACCACCCTATTTTCCTTTCCTTTTATGTGTTTGATTTCTAAATCAAATTAACTTAGGAGATCCATCCACCTAGATTTCCTAGCATTGAGTTTCGGTTGGTGAAACAAGTGCCTCAACCCACATTGTTCTATCATAACCACAAATCTCCTTCCCAGGAGGTAGTGCCTCTACATTTTTAAAGCATGTACTATGGCATCCAACTCTAGGTCATGGGTCACATAATTGATCTCATGTTCATTTAGTTTCCGGGATGCATAGGAAATTACACGTCTCTCTTGCATAAGTACATACGAGGAAATCATTATCCAGGTCTACAATCTTTAGCAAGGGTGCATGGGTCAGGAGCTATTTCAGTTCCTTAAATCTTTCTTCACATTTTGATGTCCAAATGAATTTGATCCCCTTTTTCTAAAAGGCATTTAGTGGACAACCAATCTTGGAAAATCCTTTTATGAACCTTCTATAGTATCCGACTAAGCCCATGAAGGATCTGATATATGATACATCCTTTGGGGTAGGACATTCCATAATAGATCTGATCTTATTAGGGTCCACTACCACCCCTTCCTTAGAAATGACATTTTCTAAGTAATGGACTTTCTTTTGAAAGAAGTCACACTTGCTAATCTTAGCGTAGAGTTGATGCTCTCTTAGTACTTGAAGTACGAGTCTAAGATGTTCCTCATGCTCCTCCTCATTCTTAGAGTATATTAGGATATCATCAATCAAAACCAATACAAATTTGTCCAGAAATTGTTTTAGTACATTATTCATCAAGCACATAAAAGTGGTAGGGGCATTGGTTAACCCAAATGGCACCACCATGAATTCATACTGAACATACCTCATTCTGAAGGTTGTTTTGTGGATTTCCTCATCCTCAATCTAGACTTAGTGATATCCATACCTCAAGTCGATATTCAAGAAGATGGTAGCGCTTCCCAGTTGGTCAAACAAGTCACCAATTATGGGTAAGGGGTATTTGTTCTTTATGGTTGTCTTATTGAGTTGTCTATAATCTATGCACAATCAAAGTGTGCCATCTTTATTTTTCACAAACAGGACGAGAGCTCCCCACAGAGATACATTGGGTCAGATGTAGCCTTTTTTGATCATCTCATTTATCTGTAGCTCGAGATTAACCAGCTCTGGCATGCTCATCCTATATATCACTCTAGATGCTCGTACCGCTCCTAGTGTGAGCTCTATCGAGAAATTAATATCCCTTCTTGGAGGTAGACCTGGTACTTCTCTGGGTAACGCGTCCTTGTATTCTCTTAATATGGGGTGGTCCTCTAGGTTTGGTTTTTCATCCTCGATGGATTCCAACACCTGTATTTCATATAAGGAACTCCCTTTTCTGCAATACTTCTTCATTTGAAGGGTCGATATTTGTCTCATTGAGATAGGCTTCTGAATCCCTTGGAGGGTCATCTTTCCCCCTTTTTCGTTTACACATTCTAAACTTATATGATATCAGTCCATTTTAGTTTTATAAGCATCCAACTAATCCATAGAAATCAACAAGTCATAAGATCCCAGAGGAAGTATGTTAAGGTTCGCTCAGGTGGGCAATCCACCCATGATGAATTGGCAGGCTAGTATGGCCTCTGTCACCTTTCTTGTAGTCCCAGTGGCTAGTTGTACCAACCATGGTTTAACATGTATAATTGGTTGAAGTTTACACTTATTGGCAGTCTGAGGGGCTATATAACTGAAATTAGAACCTAGGTCAATTAAAATAGAAAGTGGATGGTTGGCGATGATACCTTCAAGCTCCACTACTGAAGCTTGGTGGTCGGCTTGATTATTGTTTAGAGCTACATAGATTTGTGGCATGCTCCTAGTCACATCATTAACGGTGGTAGCTTCTTGGATATTGTAGACCCCCTTACTATTTCGTTGTCTGTGTGGGCATTCCCTCAATCTATGATTTTCTCCACAAACCAAAAATTTTAAGGGTTCCTTCTTTAGGTTATAGGTCTTTGTTAGGACTATTTGAAAAGGTCTATTTCCACATTGAGAGGGGAAATTTTTCTGATATACACTTCTAGCAGAAAGGATCCCCCTAGATTCTTTTCCATAGTTCTTAAATCTTGAGGAGTTAAACCCTTTCTTCTGGAATCCCAAACTACTCTTCCTCTTCCAATCCTCATGGGGTCTTGTCTTTCTCCCAAACTATTCATAACAATACCTTGCCTTTCAGATAGCTTCTTCTAAGGTCCTTGGTTCATCGAACTCAATCCTATCCCGATAGGTCTGAGGTAACCCACTGATGAACCGCTGCATTTTTAATTTTTCATCTTTTATGTAGGGTACATACCTCAGTAGTTCATGGAATTTATTGACAAATTACTCTATGGTGAGCTGCCCCAGCTAGAGTTCATAGAATTCCTTAGTTTTCCCATCCATGTATTTTTCTGACAGATAATGCTTCCTGAAGTATTTCTCAAACTTTTTCCATGATAAGTCCTTCTCATGGACTTCTTTCATATTCCTAAGGTCTTCCCACCATATGGAAGCCTTTCCATTCAGGTTGAAGATGGTTTTCAGAGTTTTCAGAATAGTCATGGACTCTGAAATACTAATTTGAAGCAAGAAGCCAAGCTTCTGCCTCTTCTCCCTTCTTAATCTCTCCGTCGAAAGAAGGTGGTTTGGTTTTCTTGAAATCTTTGGGACCACAGGTTTTGGAACACTTTGATTTCTTTTCTTTCCTCTAAGAATGTGAGTTGGCCCTGCTACTAGAAGACCCTTTAGGGTTGTCAACTTCCTTTCCAAAGGACTCTCCTGATGAGTGTCCCTTGCCTCTAGGTTGGACCTTCTTCATAGTACTTCTCCGAGTGGGGTCACTTATGGAGTCATGTTTTCGGATCTTAGGTGGACTCTAACCTCTCCTCTTGTGTCGTCGATCCGCATGACTGGTTATGGGTTCATGCTACAGTTGGATAAGCTCTCTAGCAATACTGTGTTAATTTCTATTTGTTTCTCTTTCTCCTTTATCAATCTCTCATTGTCAGCCTTGAAACTTTGTAACGCGGACCTAAGGCTCCTTACTATTTCCACCAGATCTGGAGGGGTTTCCACCACACTCCTTTCATCAGATTCCTCATATCTATTGTGGGAGCCATCCCCCACTTCATGACACGTCACCATCCTTTAGTATTGGAGTCTTCCTCTGATACACTGACTGTTCGAGTGTTTCCAAAAAAAGTTATTATTATCTAACAGTCTATTAGTTCATGAAATTTACATGATTCAATTTCTTAAATGAATACACATAGTAGAAAGTTTTATTCTTTTCTTTTAATAACATTTTTAACTAGACTTCTTAAGAAAGAGATAAGGTAGAGTGTCACTCTTTTGAAAGTACTCCAAATAGAGTTTTTAAACGACTTTTCCATGAGCCCATGTAGGCCAAGTGTTGTAACCATGCTCTGATACCAATTTGTAACACACCCACGATGGGGCAAGAAATAAATAAATTTTTGATTCTCCTTGCAAGGACGAATCCTTTCTTTTAATGCTCTCTAATTGAGAGGTGAGGGCCTAGCCCCTTTTTCTTCGACAACCTTCGCATTGGACCATAAGCGATGACTGAATATCAAGACCGCAGGAGGCTAGTTTGGTGCTTCAGAACTTCGGCATTTAGGGGTTCTTACTCACACAATCCATTTTCCCCGGGACACTAAACTTTGAAGCAAAGGATCCGACACCCCGTGTTTCCTATCTCCAATGGCTAGGATAAACTATGACACTCCATCCTTTGAGAGTTTTGTCATTACTAAACCTCTAGTCTCCCGAAGTGGTCAACATCGGGCTGACTATCTCGTAGGTTTGACGACCAACACCTTTTCGCACAAATTGGGACTTCGCGTTTCGAGATTTTTCGAGATAGATTTTTTTGTTCCTCCTGATACCCAAATTCCTGAAATCTTCTCACGTTAGATCACAGGTCTACGATCCTCCCATAATCCAATAGTTGTGTTCAATTTCACGAGTTCGTACTTCGCGAGTTTCAACAACTCTTGCCTTTGAAATCCCCGACGTGTGAATCAGTGAAATGTTGATATTTCGCCATGTGTCCTTCCAAGCACCAGCGGCTAGGATCAATTTCACAAGTTTGTATTTTGCGCGTTTCCACGACTCTTTCCTTCGAAATCCCCAATGTGTGAATCAACGAAATGATGATATTTCTCCACATGTCCTTCCCAACACCAATGGATAGGATTAATTTCGCGAGTTTCCATGACTCTTACCTTCGAAATCCTCGACGTGCGAATCAAAAAAATGTTGATCTTTCGCCACGTGTCCTTCCCAACACCAACGACTAGGATCAATTTCATGAGTTTGGATTTCGTGAGTTTCCATCACTCTTGCCTTCGAAATCCCTGACGTGCGAATCAGTGAAATGTTGATCTTTCCCAATGTGTCCTTCCCAGCACCAATGGGTAGGATCAAGTTCGCGAGTTTGGATTTCACGAATTCCCTTGACTCTTATGTACACTTTCAAAGGTCTTAAACCCCATGCACCTTTTCTGAATCCAACGGTTTTTGGTCCTCACACTCTAATCTGATGGCCCAAATCTAATCTCCTCCCACGCTTTGGATTTCTCAAATCTCTAAGTGCCAAAGGCTACAACCTTTGATCCTTTGACAAACCCTAGACTTTGGGTCTCCTGTGTGTTTCTTAAAGCACTATCTCTCCTGAGCTTCTGTACCTACAATAAGTCCACTCCGACTCACTCCTTCTACTAACCCACTCGTTTCAGATTGAAAGTCAAGGAGGGTCTCGATAGATCCTTGGATCTACGGTCAGATTTGATTGCTACTTGTGAAGACTGAAGGAGTCGAGGCATTAACACCTGCACTCTGTCTTCAAATCTAATGGTCATGCAGGCCTCAGATCTTTCTAAAAGGATCTCGTCCATCCGTCTTCCAAACGAAAGGATATTCCCTTTTGATATTTGAAACTCGTTATCCTTCTTAAACTTAGGCAATGAAATTCAACCCCTCGGAGCTTCGAGCTCCCAAGGTTCTAAAACCTTCAAAATTAACTCCTTCTTACACAAGATTCCTAGATCCAAGTCACCTGAACCTTCAGATGATTCTTTGGTAATTATCCCTACTCTCAGTCGAGCTTCTGGATAAGGGCTCGGGTACGGTTCAAAGTCCCTTAGACTACTGGCCTAAATCAAGTGCCTTCCTAATTCACCGAGCTATGAATTCCGAAATAGGGTAAGGTAAACGCGTGAGTTTACTGTAACGGTAGCCATTTCAAGGAACTTGCTTCAACTCTGGGATGTGAGGTAATTCTCTGGGAGAGGTTCTTTTGAGAAATTAAACCAGAAATAAAAAGAATCAAGTCGATGGGATGATTCTCAAAAGAACAGACTTATATTATGGACTTATTAATTCTATACATAAATCGATTATGGACATATAAGTGTAAACATGCATCCATTATTTCCAATCCAAAACAAAAGGCAATCACTTCTATAGAGAAACCATTTCTGAGTGTATAAACACAAGCATGCATCCATGATTTTCAATTCAAAATACAAGGCATAAAACACTTATCAGAACCACAAGGTGTGATGCGACTGCTGAGAGGGGTACTCATTTCCACCCAACCATAGCCTCAATCACTCCCAATGGATTTATCACTGGCCACCCCCGAGATTTGGCCACAATGCTTTGAGATTCAATCGCTTACTTCCAGCTCAACGAAAGTTCAGGATGAAGGTTACTCTCCTTCTCCCTATACAGGAATAGACGAGGACAAAGGTTACTCTCCTTCTCCTGACTCAGTCTCTATTCTCCATGATTAGAACTCACATTTTGTTTTCAATCCTCCCTCGGACCCCAGAGCTCTGCTCCCATCTCTGCATTCTTCGCAAGTCTCCCCCTGTCCACCACATTTCCCTACTTTCCTTCCTTGGCAAGATTGTGTGTGGCTCGAATCCCCCAGTCTGTGGTCATGTATGAAAGCCTTATCGATGGGCAGTCTTCCCCATCCCTCATTAACTCTTGAGGAGGCCTTCCCACCTACCAGCCTGACGAGAATTCATTTGTGGTCAGAGGGTTGTTCTGATCTGAGAAAATTAATTCCAGCATGGTACTGGTTCAATGGAGGTTAACGCAACCTTTCTGGGTTCCCTCCACCACCTTTTCATTATAAATCGTGGTCTCTCTCTTAGCACATCCCCTCTTTCAACAATCATGCAATACGTAACATGTTTTTATTAAAATAATCAGAATTTACATTTATCGACCTTCTACACAAGGTCCATCAAATCAAGTATTCACACTTTTAAGTTTTCCATAGTTCCTCGGCCCATATAGTTATATTTACAGACCTGGGGAAATAGGGTGTTACACCTGCAAAGTTGAATTAGACAATAATAAGCAACATCCAATGAACAAAGAAGCAAGCACCAACCAGCCGACCAAGAATGTCGGTGAAGAATAATATTTTCCAAATTCAATGCACACAAGATTGTATCAAAAAGTTCGAAGGAAAATGTATTGTAACACATCTATTAACCAAATATTTCAGGCTGTGAGACCTTTAGGTAAAATTCAAAGCTGCCAGGACCGTCCAAAGGCCTTCCACTATGCAAACAATTAAGAAAGGTGTGGTTTTCACGGTTAGCATTTTTCAATACTAGGAGCGATCAAAATCCTCTTACAGTCCATCTTTGTATATGATTATTATGACCAGAGAAGAAGGACTATAATGTTGTCTTCATCTTGTTCTTGATCGCGAATGTATAACCCAAAAAATACCTCCATCACAGCCACAATCACGCATAGGAAAATGGAATCGTATTTTCACCTGACATACAAAGATGTTTTGCAAGAGGATTTCAACTCGGGCTAATGGTTGGAATCCTGAAAATATTTATATTTATAATGGTTGGAATCCTGAAAATATTTTAGCTTTTTCTGATTGACAATAATGTTAATAGAACCCAACGAAAAGCTAAGAGCTCTACGGCCGGGAGAGAAGCAAGGTTCTCCACAACCGGCTGAGAAGAGATGTTTTATGTATACATCGATCTTAATTAGGGATCAAAATTCAAAGTTATTTTTATGATATGGTAATTATGAGAAATAAGATGTGGATTTTTTTATTTTTTTATTTTTAAAATTTCCATTACATGTAAGTAATTGCTGAAGCTCTCCCCACCCGCCTTGGCTATAGAGGACCTAGCTTCTCTCAGCGCAATCAAACACAAGTTTAGATAAACTATTTTAGACTCAATGCATTCTTGCTTTCAGATCAGACCAGTTTTAGATGGGGTTTTGGTAGTATAAACCAATATGTTGGAGTTGTGACAGGCGTATATTGTTGTTAATAAGCAGGTCCCCTCAATTAGTAGTGTGTCGCTATCTACGGTACTGGTTGCGTTTGTGGGAATATATATTCGAAGGAAAAGACAGGTGAAGAAGCGGGGAGGTGAGCACATTTTCTAGTTTAGATGTTCTAAACTTGCATTTCATTTTTACAACTATAGTGCTGGTTTCACCAGGGTTTTCATGTAATAGAAGAGATTCAAAGGTTTTCACGTCAGATGATCTGAATCTTCCCTTACCGTGTACTTAAAGGTGCAACGAAGAACTTCCATCCAACGAGTAAACTCGGTCAGGGAGGATTTGGAGCGGTCTTCAAGGTGCGTTGAAATCGATGGTTATTTGGAATTTCAAATAGTTCGCTCATTTGTGTGTAAGCCATTCAGAGTCAAATTAAAATAGTGGCAGACACCCTATATGAAATTTCTCTTGACCTGTGCGAATTTTGTAACGCATTTTGATTGATTTTTGCGTAAACCCGGTCACTCCGATCTTGATGCGTTCTATGTTAGAAAAAAAATATCAGATACAGGTCCTTTATTTTAATTATCGAGTAAATGAAAGGATACAACTTACAACACATGTAACTTTTTCTTCTTTCTCTCAGAGTCTCTTCTCTGAAAATATAATATTTGCAATGATACACAATCACAATACAATTTCCTCATAAAAACTTGCGTGGACCTCCCAAGAAAAAAATAAACACTGAAAACAAAAACCTATGAAACATGAACATAATTAGACTCCACAACATATACTCTCATCCCGTCCTATTAATGTCCTAAATTTATAAGTAATTCATAATCAAATCTATGGCCCAAAAAGAGTCCATCTACTTACCAAGAAGTTTAGGATACGTACTCGTGCTGGTTGCATTATCATTAAACGTGTGGAATTAGCTATCTCAGAAAACCAGAAGGACATTTAAAGGTGCTTCCGATGGAGGTTGACACTTATATGATCGATTTGTGTTATTATGCATTTCTTTTCCAGAAAGTTAAATAGTTTTAACCTTTTTGGGTAACAGACTACTATCTACTCTAATGGGATGTGCATCTAGAACTTCAAACGATCTTACTTTCCAGGTTCTGGGAAAGAAATCTTACGACGCTTCTTTTCTTGATCCAAATCTGAGAAAAAACTATGTATACAACCTATGACAATTTCATTTCTTCAGATACAAATTAGGAAAAATCATCTCCATTAAATATTATTTCTTTCCTCACAAACTAAAGGTCAGAAAGACCACTCCTTGGTGGTTCTTGATCAATGGGATCCTATTAGACTATTTGTTGTCATTTAGAATTTCCATTTTGTATCGATCTTCACACCGTTTCTGTTTATTTTCCACTTTGGTAAGGTGGTTGGTGGTCAAGAGGAGGTGGTAAAACAAGTTATATCTATCGCCCATTCTTCCTCTATTCTCTATCTATAAACCATGTCCGTTCTATTGTAAAAGTTTTAAAAAAATAAGGTAATGTGTAATTCCTCTTTAATTTAAAATTTATTAAAAGACAGAGAAAAATATATATTTGGTTAGGTTTGATGGAAAATATTATACTATATTCTGCTCTTTGAAAAATGTCATATATATATATAATTAAAAGTATTATGATAAATGAATAATTTGAGTGTCTTAGCTGTGCTCTATGAGATATGTGAAAGACTTACAAAAAGTTTTAAGTGAATTGTAATTTGTAAACCATTATAAGAATACATTATGAAATTATAAGACTTTTGAATTGTATTTTTATTTTTTTGGTTTTTCAATATTATCAATATTTTTGTTGCAAAGAAGTGCATCAATGGAGTAGCAATAGCAATCGCTTAAAATTATATTCCTATATGGATAGTCATTATTATATACTTATTTAATGAATACATAATGATACCTTAATCAATTTAATTTTTGAATTAGGTTTTATAGTTATTGAATTTTGATGGGTTTTCAAGTTTTCCCAAGTTCTTGAATGAGCATAAACTCGATGAGATGTGACATTCAGTTAAAATAGATTTCAAAAGTGTTTGACATTGGAGCATAGTGTCAATTTAGAGGATAACTTAACATTATTGTGAAGAAATCTTGACAATTAAACATACATGGAATTTTTGGACATTTATTACTGTGTACAAAAATAATTCATAAACTTAGAGAAAACTCAACTTTTGAGAAAATGTAATGAGATCCATAGAATAACCTATGTGATTCTTGTAGGCTATAGTAAGAAAAATGGAATTTATTAATTATTTAAAGTCATCAAGGGAAAGTAATATTTCTAAAATGGTGACATTGAGTAATTAGGAAAAAAGGTGTTTTCATTGGCTTTGAGTTAAAAAAGTCACTTTACTTTATTAAAAGAATAAAAGGCTCAGAAAATGGTCGATGAGGAAATAAAGGAGAATGATGGTGCCTTTTCTCATTATGCATTGCATTTTTCTAAAACAAAATTGATAGAGCTCTTGTGGCTTTGGCTCTTGGGATGAAAAACCCTAGAGATAGAGATTGGTTTCGGTGGTGAGACCATCCACCTTAGATCGTTAGTGGGAGAAGATCATTTAGATATTTTCACTGTGCTTTATATGTGACATATTTTCTCATTAGTGTAGCTAATTTTTCTTATTATAGTTGAGTTTATGTTTTGACGGATGAGTTCTAGCTTTGTGGCTAAGTTTTATTGGTGTAATGACTAAGTTTCCCCTATTGCTAGGTTGTATATCTCATTGGTATGAGTTTTATCTATTTGTTTGATGAGTTGATTGTGAGAGGGGTGAATTAGTTTGAGTTGGGGTCGACATCTTCAGTTGGAGGCCTAGTTTGTTGAAGAAACCAAGATACCTCCTTGTTAGGTTCATTTCCTTGTGGCTAGGCACTCTCCTTTGAGGTGGGACAAAGACAATTTMTTKCTYGGGCATATTAMWTCAGCCAAGGACCAAGAATACKTATGTTTGGGGGTGATTCTCTTTCCAGAATCRACTTTTTTATTTCTACATCAAATTTCTTGTGGACAGACCCATTTTCTAGAAGAAGGAGCCAATTTCTATTACAACATAGTCTTATCATCTTGTGGGTATTAACTGTTGAGGTGTGGACATATTTGACAGTCAACTTCAGACAAATTCATCTCAAAAATTGAAAATAAATCCCACAAACAATCTATCAGGTTCATAATATTTTGTTATTGCACTATTTTTTGAGACTTTCAATGTACATTAGTTGTTATAGAAGTTAATGCAATAATGGCTTTGAGTTTTAGTATTGGTATTTCACTATAAATCCCATGATGGGATAAGTATTTTATATTTTAGTTGTTGTCATAGATATATATGTTGTGTGTCAAGTGTATTTTCAAAAGAGGGCTTCAAACTATTGTTGAAATTCTACATGGGAAAAAATTCAATAACATTATACAACAAGGTGATTAAAGAAATGACTACACTACAAACTGAGTACAAATCCAAAAACAAATAGTGGGGATTTTACAGTGGTATTAGAGATGGTTTTCCTGCCAGCCTGAACATTACATGGTGATTTTATGCTTCTAGGGGACAAAACACACATTACATACCAGAGATGAAGGTATAGAGGAGAAGAAAAAATATTTCACTCATAAGAAGAGGGTCAACCAGAAGTAGTGGAAGAGGAAGACACGGGGGACAGAAATGAGACACCTGAGGATAGTTCCATCCACATGTTAAATTATTTTTCCAAGGGGCATCAACAACTCATACAACTCATGACACCGTTAGTTTCCAACACTCAAGCAAATTAAAACAGTGGGGGTAACAATGGTGCAAAGGGTTCAAATGGGAATAATGGGAACCAAAACCATGGGGGTTTCAATGGGAACAATGGGAATCATGCAGAGGGAAACACAAATAATATTCCCACACATGTTGGTACTAAGACCATCGGTAGAATAATTCCTCAGTAGAATAATTCCCACTCCTCTTATGCCTCAGTTCTTAGGGGATCAACATACATGAAATCATCGAAAGTAAGGACAGGGTGAATATTTTAGTAATTAGTTGAGGGAGTATTAAGCTCTTGGTGATGATTTCTAGGAAGCCATGTCATTATAGGACTATTGTATGGTCAAATACAAGAATAGACGAAGGGACTTCAACAAGGGTCAACAAAACTTGGACCTCATGAGAAAGGTTGGGAAGTTAACCATTCTTTCCTTTCATTGTTCGAACAAGTGCACAACTAGGGCATGGTTTATAATTTGGAAAAATATTTCCAATTCAATCCTATGATGGAGGCAAAAGTGATTAAATTCACTACTTTTCACCTATATGGAGAGGCCTATGAGTGATGGTACCATGGATTGGTCACTATGGGACATGCCAATATTACTTCCTATGTGGACTTCACACAAAAGTTGATGGAGCAATTTAAGAAAAAGGATATGGAATTGCATTTTAGAGAGTTGGCACAACTCAGAGAGGTTGCGACAGGAGATGCTTACATTACCGATTTATAGAGGCTTGCAGTCACGATGATGGATATATCTGAGAAAAGTCTAGTTATGTTGTTCAATGAAGATTTATCTAAGCCACAATGTGGTTGGGTAAAATCATTCAAACCCGAGACTCTATAGGTTTTTATTATCAAGACATAGGACATGGAGGATGTGGTCCCAAAGACAAAAAAATTCTCCAAGCGTTCCATTCCACAAAAAAAAAAGATAAGAAAACTTTTCAGAAAGAGTGGAACGGAAAGGAAAATTTTGATGAGGCGACTTGTAATGAGTTGAGAAGAAATAATCTTGTCTTCAGTTGCAAAGATCCTTGGGAATCAGGACACAGGTGCATGGGGAAGGGAAAGGTACAGTACATAGAGGTGTACTCAGATAGTGAAGAGGAAGAGGAGGAAGTTACACAACAACAAGGAAACACGAAGGGAGGCTCGAGTGATGAGAAACCTCGTGAGGAGGATAAGGGTGTGACTATCGCCACTCTATCAGGCACCCCTAGATACTACAGTTTCAGAGTCAAAGGTGTACTACATGAAAAAATTGTCACAACTTTGATTGAGTGCGTCGTTCCCTTTTCTCATCCAATTAATGTCTTGCAAGTAATGTCTTGCCAATATTTGAATTGTTATTCCATGGGCATATTTGTTATGAATATTGATGGATTACGCTATTACATGTGATAACTTTATCTATTATCACCATATGCTTGCGTATCTTGGTTGTTGAGGACAAGTTTCAAGTATATTTCTTTGAGTCAAGTGCTCAATGATGGACTTCATCGAACGTCTGGATGAGGTAGGCTCCTTATCTTTCCTTATTAGCATATTTTTCTATATGGCATACTTGATATTAGAGTTGATTTATGCAGCCATTTCCATCTATTTTGGTTTACCCCATGCCACAAAGTGATTTTCCTCGTAGCATAATTGGCAACCATACTGGGGAAAGAATCTTCTTTTTAGGGTTTGGAGTGTTTTTCTCCTTTGATTGCTCTTGTTTTTTTTTAGTTTCTTGTCGTCTGATTTCTTCACAACCTATTTTCATTTTGAGTCTGAGTTTCTTCGCCTTATCCTTAACCTGACAGTGTTTCAATACATATACACATTTTTTTCCCTGAGAGTTGTGTACATACGTGATTTGTCATTCTCTAAGAAGCATATATACATGGGTTTCTCCTAAAGAGTCACGTACATCATCCTTTTTTTCTTAATTTATGAGTTTGATGTTTGTTGGGTAAGTTTTGATGGTTTTTGAGTCTTCTTAGGTCTTTTTCATGACTGTTAAGTGCCTGCATAGTGATAGGAAACCTTTCTTTGGTTGAATTTTCGGGCAATTTTTCTTTCTCATCATTATTTTCATTGGTCATCCTTGCATCCTGGGATAGGTGGTTGTTTCTTGATATTCTACTTGGTTTGTCTCTGTTTACATACAATATGGTCTTTATATCAAGTTGTTGTTCAATCCTTTCATTTTAATTATTTTATATCGAAAATACAAAAACATACATTTTGCATTGACGACATTTGATCTTTTGGGTTCTTATCATTGATATTAGTACATGTATAGAAAGATTGCATATTATTTGAAATTGTAGAATTGAATTGAAAGTTTCATTTTGAAAAGCTTACGATTTATTGAGAATTGAAGTTAGGACTTTGCATTATATTCATGTTCATTTCTTTTACTTGCTGAGTCATAACATCATCAATTTCATGAGTTATATTTATGTAAACAAAGACACTAAAAGTAACGTTGATAAATTTAAAATTCATTAGAAACAATTTTATTTTTCAAGGTCCACAAAGTAGTTTAAGATTTAGAGCCTTGAATAAGATTTTGTGAGTAAACTTCTCCAAGGCTATCAAACTCAACATATGTGTCTAACTAAGGGCGTGGTGAAATCCATTATATAATTGGTGGCATCAGGAGGCTCCACTCACACCAAAGTTAAGCATGAGGTTGCGCGAAGTTGTTTGAGGAGATATCCCTCCAATACCTTCTTAGCATCAAAGATATTTCTGGGGATCTATTCGTATATGGGGGTATTGCTAGTACCTTTACCTCTGTGAGAGGCGATGCTTTCAATATTTCAGTCTTTGTTACCCTGGTCGTATGATAGACCTGACTTACGACTATTCGCCTACACAATGGCTATATCGTGGTGACTTATATGCTTGACATAGATAGCCACATAGGTTACTTGTAGGGGTTTTTCTGCAGGTACCCTGGGTCAGATAAGGGTTGAAAAACCCATAACCTTTATGGAGGATTACTTCTCTAGGGGTATCTGAATGATTGGTTGTTAATCCCACAAGGGCCCTTATAACTGATTTGGCTACCTTTGATCTTTTGAAGGGAGTCTCAGGCCCCTCTTGGGTGAGACATACCTACTCTAGTGAGGGAGGCCCCTTTTCAACCACTGTATCTTATTTGTGTGCATTTTCCCTTTTTCTTTACTTTGGTGTTCTCTCTGATTATTAGTTGGCCTTAGGATTTTGTCTTGCATCGTGAGTTTTCATTTCTATGGTTAGTGGAGCCCCTATGACTCCCACAGTTAGTGTTACCAAGCCCATGGTATTTTCTCATTCCATGGGGATGAATCCTTTTGTATTTTCGAGTGTTACGCTGAATCATGATACTCAACCAGTACCTTGGGCCTCTAATAATTTTTATCATGGTATGCCAGACATGTCTTCACACTTTCCATCTTATGTCTCGTCACCTTATGTAAATCCTAGTTTTGGGTCTAGAGGCATGATGCCTCATTTTCCTCCCTTTTCATTTGGTGGGATTCATATCCCTCAACCAATTCTTACAGTAGGAGGTTGTAATATTCCTTCTTATGGATCCAATCCTAGCTTCACTTTTCCAGGAGCAAGTGGTCAAATGGGCAGTCATTCTACTTATTACACTTTGTCCATCTATCCATCTTCCGCTATGTCGATTCCTACGAATGTTTTTCCCATGGAAAACCTTCATCTATCCTCTGGTGTTTCATCAGGGGGGAGTCAATTTTATAGCATGGGAAACCCCCCTTCACAAAGTTCCTTCATCTAGAGGAAACATATATCCTCACCTGAGTAACCCTTGTCATGTCGCTTTCTCTTTGCAAGTGGCTTCCTCGGTGATGATCCCCTTAGAACCCTTTATGAATCAGTTTGGAGGAGGATACTTTCCTGCCGTATGGGGCCATGGTATATACGAGAACCCTTCCTAGCCTGCAGTTTCTCAATTCTGAACCTTTGTCTCAAATTCCGCAACCAACCGTTGCCACCAGTCCAGTCACTGCAAGTCATACTGGCATTATATCACCCACCTCTACTAGTCATGTTGGGGATTGGTTAACAACCTCTGCGAGTCATGTTGAAAACACGCAACCAGTTGCTGCAAGTCAAGATGGGGGAATAACTCTAGTCACTTCTACCCACACTACACAAACATCACCAACCTCTGCTATCCATGTTGGGGGTTCATCATAAACCTATGTTAGTCATGTTGAAGGTTCGTCACCAACCTCTACTAGTCATCTTGGGAATTCATCACCAACCTCTGCAAGTCATGTTGGATATTGTCTACTAGGCTCTGCAATTCATGCTGGGATCATGCCACCAATCACTGCAATTCATGTTGGGGGCATTCGTACAATTGACAATCCTAGATTTGTAAGATGCAAGCCAAAGTTCCTTTGTAGGCTTTGCAAAGGAGATCAACTTACTTGTTTGTGTCCTTCTACTGCTAGGGTACAAGAAGCATGGTCCTTTCATGGGGGCCCTTCAGGTTCTAAGTCATATTTGGTTTCCCAACATTCTAATCCTTCTTTGGTTGATACAACAG
Organism: Picea engelmannii; assembly: GCA_009831015.1. Lineage (NCBI taxonomy): Eukaryota > Viridiplantae > Streptophyta > Pinopsida > Pinales > Pinaceae > Picea > Picea engelmannii. Next base: position 285,984 of record ML779974.1, read on the forward strand.
TCATTTCGATCAAATATTTGGTTGGCACCACTCTTCTTTTTGTGGGTGATGTGTTTCTTGACCATGTGATCTCGCAACCTATTCAACCAACGGTCGTGTCGATGTAATCTTAGACCGACAACACTCCTATTTTTGGGGGTGATGCATCTCTTGACCTTATTGTCTTGCATCATTTTCAGCCAATGGTTGAAGAAGTGGTCATGCTGATGAAATCTTTGGTCAATCCCGCTCTTATCTTGGAGAGTGAAAAGTCTAAGGAAGTGACATTGCCGACGCAATGTTTGGTCAATCCCACTCTTATTTTGAAGGGTGATGCATCCTTTGACCATGTCCTTAGCATTTATGATTTTGTACCTTCTGAACAAGGGAGCATTCCTCTCTCTTCGAGTATGCTCCCTCCAAGTCCTAGGGTGGTTTCCCTTGATTGTAATGATCTTGTAGAGCCTCAAATTCCTTCTTCTACACCCTTCAAGATAAGAGGAATTATTCAATATATTGTAGATATGGTAACCTCCGCAAGCATTTTATCCTCCTCAACTTGGAAAGCTTTGGATTTTCCCAATCTTGTGTCAACTATCTCTGAGTTGCTGACTTTCGACAGAAGTCCTGCATGGGAGACTTGGCCTCCCCCATCATATGCTACTTAGAACAACATTCCCAAGTCTTAGAAAAATATCAAAGCATAGACGTTGGCTCCCAGGTCGCATCCTATGGTGATGTGTCCTTCCATTGGATCAACACTTCTTTGATAGTTCTACCATGCAACTGATGTTCATGGTGATTGAGGACTACGTCTAGTTGGAGCAAAAGGTAGCCCTCATCATCTAATTCTGGAAGGATGGTTTGGACCCTACAATTTTGTCCCACCACTTTCTTCAGATAGGAAACATCGAACACCAGATGGATTTTGGAAGTAGTTGGAAGGGCCAATTTGTAGGCCACTAAACTAGTTTGCTTGATGATCCGATAGGGCCAATAAAACTTGGGTGTCAATTTGTGATGTCCCTAGGATTTGAGAGATATTTTCTTGTAAGGTTGGAGCCTAAGAAACACCTAATCACCTTCCTGAAAAACCCTTTCTGAATTGATGTTCGTATGCATGTTGCTTCATGCGATTTTGGGCCATGTGGGGGTTTTCCTTCAGAGCCGAAGGGGTGGTTGTGCGACCTTGCAACATTGTATCCATATATTTGACTTTTAATGTGCTTAGAATATAGGTAGTGACTGTAGGTGGGTGTTGGCCATACACTTCTTCATATGGGGTCATTTTAGTGGTCGTATGATAGGAAGCATTGTACTACGATTCTTCCAAGAGGAGCCATTGTACCCACTAGTTTTGTTTTTCTGAAGAAAAAAATTGCAAGTAGGTTTCCAAACATTTTTTGACCACTTATGTTTGGACGTCCGACTGGGGATGATAGGATGTTCTCATGCTCAATTGGGTGAATTTCAATTTAAACAACTCTTTCCAAAATGTGCTTGTGAAATTGGGGTCACGATCAAATACAATAGAGGTGGCCATGCCATGTAACTTGAAAATCCGATCAAGGAAAACTTGTGATAATAGTGATGGTGTGAAAGGGTGGGGTAAGGGAAAAACATGAACATACTTAGAGAGGCAATCAACCACCACCATAATTCCAGACTTGTTCCCAGCTTTAGGAAGGCCCACTATAAAATCCATGGAGATTTTTGTCCATATAGAAGCGAGAATGGGTAGGGGTTATAGGGCGCCTGGAGACATGATAGTTTCACCTTTATTATGTTGGCACACTGCACATTATATGACCAAGTGAAGGATATTTTTCTTCATTCCTACCTAGAAAAAATAATAACTAGCATGAGCATATGTCTTTTGGAATCCTAAGTGACCTGTAATAGCTGATGAGTGTAACTCATTTAAGAGTCGCGTATTGAGTGTTGAATAGGGTGAGCGAACTAGGTGATCCTTATATCTGAGAATATGTTCCTTCCAAGTGTAGTCAATGTGAGGATTAGTGTCCTCCCGAAGGCACTGAATTAACTTGGAGAGAGTCAGGTGCGTGAGCCACTCTTGGCATACTTCTTCAATCCAATCAGGGAAAAGTAAGGATAAGGAAAAGAGGGAGTCATATTACTCATGTTGGTGTGATAATGCATAGACTACTATATTATATTTTCCCTTTTTATATATAGTTTCATAATCATAACCCAACATTTTTCTCAATCACTTATTTTTTGGGGGGAAGGATAATGGTTGCTCTAAAAACAAATTCAGACTATGGTGATCTATTTTGATCTGAAAACAATGTCCCAAGAGATATGCCCACCATGTGTGCACCACATGGAGAATGACCATCATTTCTTTTTCATATGTAAATATTCCTATATTTCAACCACTCAACGGTTGGATAGTAAATGCCAAAGGTATACCATCTTGTGTGAGAACTACACCTATAACAGTTCCAGAAGCATCTAATTCCACCACAAAAGTTTTCTTGAAGTCAGGCATTGCAAGGAAAAGAGTAGTGCACATGGCCCTATTTAATTCTGTAAAGGCTTTCTCAAAAACAAGTGTCCAATGGAATGCATTCTTCTTAAGAAGTATGTTCAATGGCTTAGAAATATTTCCATAATGGTGGACAAATTTATGGTAATATCTTATGAGACCAAGACAACCTGTTAGGTGCTTTAAGGTATTGGGTCACGGTCATTATTTCATAGATTGTATCTTTTTGAGATCCAATTTTACCCCATTCTCAACTGATAATGTGTCCCAATAATTCCACTTCACTCGCTCCAAATGAAAACTTGGTGTTTTTGACAAACAAATCGTTTTCCTCCAGAAAATGAAGGACTTTGTCCACATGAAAAAGGTGGCTATCCCAAGTGCGGTTGTAAATGAGGATGTCATCAAAGAAAACTAATACAAACTTATGAAGGTAAGAATTCAATAATTTATTCATGAGACCTTGGAAGGTGGATGGGGCATTGCAAAGGCCAAAATTAACGACCAAGAATTCATAATGTCCTTCATGAGTTCTGAAAGAAGTCTTTAGAATCTCTACCTCGTTCATCCAGATCTGGTGATAGCCTAAGTAAAGGTCTAATTTGGTGAATACAAAGGCACCTTGGATTTCATCCAACATATCATCAATGACAGGATTTGGAACTTATATTTTATGGTTAGTTTATTTGGGGAACGAAAATCAGGGGACATGCGCCAAGTACCTTCTTTCTTTAAAACCATCATCACTGGAGAATAATATGGGATGGTACTGGGGAAAATTATCCACACCTCTAGTAATTATTGTATCATATTTTTTATTTAATTTTTTTGAGAACATAGATATCTGTAAGGACGTGCATAGGGGGATTGACTTCCTGGAAGGAGAAGGATGCTTTGATCATGCTCACCCATGGAGGGAGGTAAGATTGTGGGAATCTCAAATACCTTGGGGTACTTGTCCAAGATGAGTTACAAGCTGGGAGGAACTACCTGATAGGCTTGTTGAGTGACCTGCATGGCATTAAATTGAGAAATCACACCATGGTTTCCTTTCTTCAATAGTTTTTCCATCATGTGAGAGATGATAATTTCAGGAGATCCCGCTTGAAGAACTCAGAGGGTATAGGAGTGAGCGTCTTGAGTGAATATCATATATAATTGTTGATAGTCCATTGTGATTGGATCGAGAGTGTGAAGCCATTCCACTCCTAATACAAGATCACAACTGTTAACAACCATTCTTGTCTTGGGCATAAGAGTATCTGGCTCTACAGGTTGCACGAGAATCCCCCAAGCGCAACACAAAAAAAATCTCATTTTAGGCTTCCAAGCAAGTAAGCGGGAGAGATTATATTGTCGACGGTCTGGATTCATCCCTAAGAGCAGATCGACAGTCGGTGGAAAATCACGGTTAGCAGAGTTGCGTCGAGATTAGCACAATGGATATAATCCATTCATCCAAAGGTTGTGTGGCACGAGATCTAGTCACGTTGGATTTTCGGCAGTCAGGAGTTCGAAGGGTGAGGGTTCTATGTCATTCTACATCTCGAAACCCCAAACCCCGAAGCGTCGAAAGCGCCCAGAGTCGGGCCCGCAGTATCATGGAGCAGTCTCAGCCGTCCATCCAAAGGGGACACCTGGTGCGTGATTAGTCTCTTCTCCTTTTCGCCCATCGCGACTTTGAGGCACAAGGAGCAGCTCCTTCATATCCTTAAGGCATGAAGTGCCGAAAGCATCCAGGACCTGGGGCCCATAGCATCGTCGAGTGAGCTCAGGACTGTCAGATATGAGAGGGACGCGTGGCACCCAATTAATCCATCTCGGTGTTTCACTCATCGCGACTGTGATAAGCAAGGATTAGCTCCTTCCCATTCACGAATGTCGAAAGTGACTTGAGAATAAACACAGGGTCACAGCCCGTGGTCACTTGGGAAATAAAAAGAGTTGTGCAAGAAGGGCCAAAGGCATCGAGTTTGGTCTCAGAGGGGATCATTGCGATCTCCAGGTTGCATCTGATTCGACCTCAATCCTGGTTTTCGCTTAGAGTAAATGAAGGTGAGAAGGAGTGGTTGAAGCCTCTCCTCATTCATTAAGTGTAAGGTATGGAGGGTCTGGAAACATCTCTGCCCGAGAGGGTCCTATGTACCAATTTTTCCAAATAATCCATGTCGAGTCCTCGACTAGCCAGAGAGGTATGCACACACTAACTTGGCACTTAATGGCTCAGCTACTCCCCTTGCAGGAGCCATGCGCAGTTAAGGTGGCGTCTGACAAAGAATATCCATCCGAATTTGGCTGAAGGGACACCAAGCCTTGGGTGACTGAGAACACCTCTGTTAGGCAAATTTTTCTGATTATATAGACTCAGTCTTTTTATTTTGTAAGCATCAATGGTCGAGCAAGGCTCCTGGTTGTAAAGATTTAATGAAGCACTATTATTCCTGGTTATGTGTGGACTTTTGAGACTTCTTGCCTTATGAATGTCAGTTTCTTTCACGTCTTTGTTTACACTGTATTAGAGCAACTCATAATTGGAGGATCCAGTCGATTTGTAACTGTTATAGGATGATGTAGGTTGGATCACTGTAACAGTTGTGTTGTTTCTAATCAGTCTCTGTGATTTTCTTAGCGCTGAACGACTTGGAATTGGAGGATCCAGTCAAGTCTCCCTTTCAGTTTCTCGAAGCCCTGAACCAAGAGGATCTTGCATTCAGAGTTTTTCTTCTACAAACTACTGAAAGGTCTGTTGCCTGAGGTAGTTTGTTCACTTCTCTCACCAAGTCTTCAACCTGCTCATCTTTAAATCAACTCACTGACTAAAGTTAGATCAAGAACTCCTTTGTTCCTTACATACCAGACCCAGTCCCTGAGTTAGACTGATATATCCCTGAGTCTCTACCCATCTGATCACCCATTAAAATCTATCGTGACATAAAATTGATGGGCATTGGGCTCTGCTCCTGCAAGAAATCCAGGAGTGACTTCTGATGCTAAAATTTTTGGCGTCGTTGTCAGGGACGAAGTTGAAGATTTTCATTAGGCAGAACAACATTGAGCCTCTGATTCTGAAGGTGCATCAGACATCAGAGCCCTTCAATATTGCTACTGTGCACCTGGCGACTCCAAGGTTTCCACATCACTGTTTCAGCTGTGGCTACTATTAGCACACTTGAAAGCTGACCCTAAGGAGCTTTCTCGAGAAGGTTTCAGCAGTTGCTTTCTCAGCCTGAGAAGCTTCCTGGGGTAACAACAACGTTAGGATCTGGCCTTTGATGGTGAACAAGGACCAGACACATTCGAAGCTGCGCATCTTTCACCTGGCGACTCCATGATTCAAGGATCGATTGGCGACTCCATTGGTTCAATATGGAGAAAATCCTTGCTCCCTGGTTTGCTCCTTTTAATTTTTTTTCTATTCCTGGTTTTCCTAATGTTGTCCCCTCTCCGAATGAATGGGGCGATTATTTGCCCATATTTGGAAAATGTGAAGAGGACAACATTGCTCAGCACCTCAGTGAGTTTCATGAACTCATGCGTCAGTGGGAGATACATCATGAGGATGTATTATTGAAGATGTTCATGTTCTCGTTAGCAGGGGATGCACGTAAATGGTATCATTCTTTACCCCCTGCTAGCATTTCTTCACTCAATGGATTCCATGCAGCTTTCACTGCATATTGTCAGAAGTTGTATCCCCCTGAGTTAGTTTGTCATAATTGTTGTGAGGGATACCACAACTCTATACAAGAGAAAGTTCTTTCTGGCGTAGGTTGTGGGGATGATCCTTATGACCTAGATCAGAACTCAGTCCTTTCTCCTCCCCATTTGTCTGCATCAGAGGCAGGTTATGAAAGTTATGAAGATCCCAGGGAGGAAGGAAATGCCCTGAGTGAGCTGATGGAGCAGGCAGTATCTCTCACTACCCAACGTGCAAAATTGGAATCTGATGGCAACGAAGAGGATTTTCCATTCTTCAAGGCAGATGATCTAAGCATCTCTTTTGAAGAGATTATCGAAGATTTCTTAGATGCGTTAGCATCTGCCCCCGATGAGCCATCTGTCTCAGAATTAAATGAAGAAGCCATGTGGACAAGGATTTTTCTTTCTTCCTTCATGAGATTTCCCATGATGTATTTACATTTGGGATTGAAAGGAAGGATCGGGAGACCGTTCCCTTTTTACAAGATGGGGAAGTGCACGAAGAAGATGAGGAAGAACCAGAAGAGCAAATAAGCGCACATTTCTTTTCCTATCTAGAGCCAGTCAACGAGCAGCCACTGCCCAAGATCAATGATCCTACAACAATTGTCCACTCACCTGTGCTTTTCAAAGATATTCAACCACATGGGAACAACTGTGTAGTAGAGGAGGCTGCCTGTCGCCAATTTTCCGAAATTTGCCAGTCATTCTATGACCTTGTCAACAAATACATGGAGTGGCATGTCCTTTATGCCTTGGAGCCACCCTATTTCATATCAACTTCAGCCTGTGAGGAGAAGTTGAAGAGTGTAGTCGTTCTGCTGTCACAGTTACACCATCTGCTGGTGATCATCGCCAGAAGGAAGGAGCTTCTATCCAGGAAGCTGCTTGAATGGCTATGGTGGAAGTCTTCTTTCACCTAGCCCCATGTAAAGTATTTTATTAGCATTAGGACTGTATATAAATAATTTACTTTGAGCATGTAGCTTTGTCTTCTTTGCTTTACTTTTCGGCCTATATTTTCAGAAGCGGGATGTTTTGAGCTTGACTCCATAACCCAACAACAAGGCACTAAATCTGCAGAATGAGTTTGTAGAGCATCACAGGGATGACTCTATCCCCAATGGAGCCTAATGTTAACAACCATTCTTGTCTTGGTCACAAGAGTATCCGGCTCTGCAAGTTGCACGAGAAGCGCCCAAGCGCAACACGAAAAAATCTCATTTTAGGCTACCAAGCAAGTAAGCACGCGAGATTATATTGTCGACAGTCCGGATTCATCCCTAAGAGCAGATCGGTGGTTGGTGGGAAATCGCGGTTAGCGGAGTTGCGTCGAGATTAGCGCAATGGATAGCAGTCGTTCATCCAAAGGACGCGTGGCACGAGATCTAGTCACATCGGCTTTTTGGCAGTCGGGAGTTCACAGGGTGAGGGTTCTATGTCATTCTACATCTCGAAACCCCGAACCCCGAAGCGTCGAAAGCACCCAGAGTTGGGCCCGCAGTATCATGAAGCAGTATCAGCCATCCATCCAAAGGGGACACCTGGTGCATTATTAGGCTCTTCGCCTTTTCTCCCATTGCGAATTTGAGGCGCAAGGAGCAACGCCTTCATATCCCCAAGGCATGAAGTGTCGAGAGCGTCCAGGACCTGGGGCCCACAACATCGTCGAGTGAGGTTAGGATCGTCAGATATGAGAGGGACGCGTGGTGCCCAATTAATCCATCTCGGCATTTCGCTCATCGCGACTGTGATAAGAAAGGATTATCTCCTTTCCATTCATGAACGCCAAAGCACCTTGATAATAAACATAGGGTCACAGCCCGTGGTCACTTGGGAAATAAAAAGAGCTGTGCAAGAAGGGCTAAAGGCATCGAGTTTGGTCTCAGAGGGGATCATCGCAATCTCCAGGTTCCATTTGATTCGACCTCAATCCTGGTTTTCGCTTGAGTAAATGAAGGTGAGAAAGAGTGGTTGAAGCCTCTCCTCATTCATTAAGTTTAAGGTATGGAGGGTCTGGAAAGATGTCTGCCTGAGAGGGTCCTATGTACCAATTTTTCCAAAGAAGACATGACGAGTCCTCGACTAGCCAAAGAGGTATGCACACGCTAACTCGACACTTAATGGCTCAGCTACTCCCCTTGCAGGAAGCATGCGCAGTTAAGGTGGTGTCTGACAAAGAATATCCATCCAATTTTGGTTGAAGGGACACCAAGCCTTGGGTGACTGAGCACGCCTCTGTTAGACGAATTTTTCTGAGTATATAGACTCAGTATTTGTATTTTGTAAGCATCAATGGTTGAGAAAGGCTCCCGGTTGTAAAGATTTAATGAAGCACTGTTATTCCTGGTTATGTGTGGACTTTTGAGACTTCTTGCCTTATGAATGTCAGTTCCTTTCACGTCTTTGTTTACACTATATTAGAGCAGCTCGGAATTGGAGGATCCAGTCGAGTTGTAACTGTTATAGGATGATGTAGGTTGGATCACTGTAACAGTTGCGTTGTTTCTAATCGGTCTCTGTGATTTTCTTAGCACTGAACGACTTGGAATTCGAGGATCCAGTCAAGTCCCCCTTTCAGTTTCTCGAAGCCCTGAACCAAGAGGATCTTGCATTCAGAGTTTTTCTTCTACAAACTACTGAAAGGTCTGTTGTCTGAGGTAGTTTGTTCACTTCTCTCACCAAGTCTTCAACCGACTCATATTTAAATCAAATCACTGACTGAAGTTAGATCAAGACCTCATTTGTTCCTTACATACTAGACCCAGTCTCTGAGTTAGAGTGATATCTCCCCGCGTCTCTACCCATTTGATCACCCATTAAAATCTATCGTGACATAAAACTGATGGGCGTTGGGCTCTGCTCCTGCAAGCAATCCAGGAGTGACTTTTGACGCTAACAACAACCACCCATGGAAATAGAGAACATGTGTGATTTTAGAGTATAATCACCCATTTGGAGTTTGAAATTATCACAAAACCCCCCACACTTATGAATGGTACCACCATTAGCGATGAGGATTTGAAAATTAGAAACATGGCGGAAAAAAATGGATCTCATCAACAAGCCTGTGATGAATAAAATTATGGGTTCTACCACTATCAATCAACAACACCATTGACCATTGTATGATGTATCCCTTGAAATTCAATGTATGTGGGGAAGAAATACCTGAGAGTGCATGAAGTGATATGATGGGTTCCCCTGGTGTTGTGGGTGGGAATCCCTCCTACGGACTTAGCATTTAAGGGCTCTAATCATGCATGCAAAAAATGACCATTTCAAAGGCTTCTACTCTTTCCTGTTCTCCCAACACAAAACCCCACATTCATGCAATAAAAAGGTGTAAATGAGATTCGATAACTCTACCTCAAGTCCTTCATTTGATGTCGATCCATTTTCTTTTACTCGGTCTTTGATTGCAAGCCTCCTCCCAAATTTGACCTGCATGCACACATAAACAAACAAAAAGTTGCGAACATGCATTTCATATACTAATTGTTGGGTTAGTTGTGACAATATCATAAAATAAACATTCAACTCGAACACAATATATGGCGGGATGGGAAAAGTATTCCTTTTTTTATTAATCTTCACAAGAATAAACTTACAATATGTGGCCGACACTATTCCTCGAAACTAGTCTTGGGCTCCTCTTCAACTGTCCTCCAACTGCTTTGCTCTATATTTCTCTTTGCACAAGGAAGGCTAAAGGTTGGGACAAGGGGAGTGATCAATTGGGTATAGTTTCTTTACTATGATTTTCCTTCTTTCAAATGGGACCCTTACCCCTTCTTTTATAGGCTAGAAGGAGCTAGGTATTTGGTAGAATGATCGGCCATGCATGGCTAAAAGGTTTAGTTAAATTACCCAAAGTTGTGTGTTCCATCAGCAACTTTCCTTTTTCCAGGATTTTGTAAGTACACAAGGGATGTAGTGAGTCAGCTAGAGTGTACATGTGGGTTGTAGTGGAGTAGGGCGCTCGGGCCTTTAAAAAGAGTGTTTTTAAAAAGAGGTGTTCAGTACTGGCTTGGAAAAGAAGGCATATGAAATGGCATGATATCCAGTAAGCATGTCTGGTGCAAATTAGAGTTATAATAGATGCCCCCTAATGTGTGAGGTCAAAAGAGAATCTGATGGCCGAAATACATTATCAATCTTTATCAATGTACCAAACCAGTGAGCGCAGGGACCAGAATTCGAGAGGTGCCATATGAAAAATAAAAATTGTCTCACCGAGGTGGGCATACCCATGCTTGGGATGAAATAAAATCATGGATACCAATCAAATACACTTAAGATCCATGTCATATTACTATATAAATTGTAGCCATAAGCAATACACAACAGATCTACATCTCAAAATCAAAAAGATATACATGTATAGTATTCATCTTCATAAAAGATGATAAGGAATGATGGATGGAGATGAGTTCTTCAGAGCTCGAGCAATAACTTCAAAATCTACAAAACTCGGGTAGGAGTGTAATATGAGTGTATGACTACACTACCCAGAGGTCTTCGATGGCTTGTTGGTCATGGAGTATAGAATATTGATGATCAGACTGAAGGCTTCATTGATTTCGAACAAAGACTTGATTGGACTTTCGAGATGTCCGAGCATGAGGGAAAGAGACGAACTGCAAAGGGGTTGACTCAGGCTTGGTAAAAAATTCCCTTGGACAAGAGCACGACAAATGATGAGACTCAGGCAGCATGGCATTGACATACGTTTATGATGCAGGAGGCAACACAAACTCTCCATATGTTTGTAAGAATAACCAAATAGAGGAGGACACAACTCTATTTAGCGAGAACAACTTCCTAAGGTCATATTAAATCCTAGAACTTGAAGAACAAACAAAAGGATATTCTTTGTTCAAGGGCAACTCATTGTGCTGCAAATAAAAAGAAAATACTTTTCCCTTCCTCTTTTTGGGGTATATTTGATTTTTTTGTCTTTTTCAATAATTTTGGAAAAAGAATAAAAGAATGCTATGTTACAAAGGAGGATTGAGTGCTGCAAACATACTAGTTCCAAGCATACATAACATAGGAATGCTTAGGGAAAAGGGACATATACAAGAAAAGGACACTCAAGAAAAATCCTCCAGGGGAAAAAGGTGTCAAGATGCAAAGGCAAAGTGCTACAGGACTTGTGTATAAGGCATGCTTCAAATAGTTCATTTGAGAGCAATATGAAGCCATCCTTAGGCCAAATACGTGGGTATGAAAATGTGATTAATAAAACACACAATGGTAACGTCCTTCGATGTAATTTTAACGAGCCCAGAGAAGGTAATCTTGGCAGTTTTTCATATTTAGAGAGTCTGAAAAAATGTAAAAGGAGACTCAGATGGGGTACCTTTTTCGAAGGTAGTCTAGTCGGTTCAAAAAAGGGGTAAACTAGCACTGACAAGACATCTATTCAAAACCATTTTAACGAGTGTGATAAAGACAAGATCACTCGACAATTTTTTCATTTTTAAGGAGTTTGAAAAAAGATTAACTATGGACTCCGTCAGGAATGATCTTCTGGACCATTTTAACGAGTGTGAAAGAATAAGGTCACTCGATGATCTTTTCAATTTTAGGGATTCTGAAAAGAGCTTAACTATGGACTCTGTGGGGGTTCCTTTTTCGTAAATTTAGTCCCTTGGGCGTGAAAAAGGGTTAAAATTATACCTGAGGGTACTCTTCTAGATAATCGGGGTTTCTAGAGTATACCTTTGTTCGTACAATTGACCATCTAGACTGGAAAAGGGGTAAACTACCATCGGACAGACGTGCCTTCAAATTTTAGTTTAATGAGCATGAAGGTCAACAAGATCGCTCAACAATATTTTCACATTTAGAGGGTCTGAAAAGAGCTTAAAAGAAGACCCGTTAAGTTTTGGGAGTCCCTAGGGTGAGGTCAAGGGTGATATGAAATTATGCGAATGAATTTCAAACACGTAATCAGGAAAAGCTAGTAAGGACTCATGAGTCGATAGTCGTAGTGATAACATGGACACCAAAATGCAACCAGGATCTACCTAGGGAATCCATGTTAGGGTGGGCTCTACCAATAAATTACGACACTTATAAATCATCAGTGATGGTTTCATGTTGCAACTTGGTGGGATCGATCCTATGGCAAAGCGGAAAAGACAACAAGATGCAGGAAGGAGAGGTGGAATCCTAAATTAAATACAACAAGTTGAAAAATTGACCTTTTACCAAAGGAACTTCAAAACGACCAAAATATCCAAAAAGTTTCCAAATGCCCAAAGTAACAATTCTCGTGGAAAACCAAAGAAAACTCCTGAAACATGCTAAATGATTTTTAGTTTCAAAAAAATGACAAAAGGGTAAAAAGCAATGACAAAAAGAGGCCAAAAGGTCTTTAAATAGAAGATGGTAGCTCATTATCACCATTGATAACAGAGAAATTGATCGTGAAGCCAAAAACACCCCTTCATTTAGAAATTCGATTCTGGGAGATTCACTGGATGGAACAAGCTTCTGATTGGATCAAGTAAGTAATTATTACCCCCTCTTGCAATTTAATTAGTTCTTTATGTATTTATATTCATGTTTTGTGTGGGCATTGACCTTTTAAAAGGTCAGCCCTAGGTCCACAAGGGTTGTCTTATGACAGCCCGAGTGTACATGCAGGTAGAGGAAAAGCTACCCATGTGTACACGCTACTGTTAGCATTACAACCCGTGTGGACCCTTTATTTAATGTAAAAAAAATTAAAAAGCAAGAGTTAACCCTCCTGAACTGGGTTTTTGCAGGAAATATGTTCACTGGAGGGAAAGAGAGCATGAAGATATTAGTGTGTTGGTTGGGGAGGACCTGAATGTTGTTGCTACATTAATGAAATGTGGGTTGTTAAAAAAAATTCTATGTCCTTTCATGCGATCACAACCTAGGCTATTAATTTCCTTGGTGGATTATTGACATCCCGATGCACAGGCCTTTATGCTAGAGGGGAAGTTGGTAGTTCCAACCATAGAAAGAATATATTTTCTTACTAGCTTCTCCAAGAGGGGGGAACCAGTCAATTTTCGTACTTTTCCTTCTGGGCCTCACAACATATCGGAGTTGATTGGACTCCATTGTGACGTTGGTATAGACAGAACGAGCTCACAAGTATTGATAAGAAAGATCTCAGACTTATCACTGCAAGTGATAGTGTTTCTCATCGGGCGAATTACTGGGTCTGCGACTTTGCATCAGGCTTCCCGTGCACAAATGAATTGTGCAGTTCAGTGCTTAAATGTACAAATTTTTGATTGGAGCACCACATTGCTAGATTGTATGAAAATGTAGATAACAAATTGTCGATTGCGGAATCATAGGAACTTCGGGTTTGGAACGATTATTTTCTCTTTCTTCTTTGAAAGAGTGCCCAGTTTCAACCCTCAAGAGGTGGTACGAGGGCACCAAGATTCTCTTCCCACGTTATGCAGATGGGTGGTGCTACTGCCGCGACAGGGTGGGGAAGGACCACTGAGGCCTTTGATGACAACTTTTATGTTTGGATGTCGCGATAGATCTGGGTCATAAAGGATTACCCCTATGCTGGGATTGACTTCTCAAGAGATCCTGAGATACTGGTACCTCCCGACGAGGAGCAAGGAGAGCTTGGTAAGTTTGCATCATTTGTTTTATTTGTTAAACATATGTAATTTTTCTGTTGTTTTTTATATATATCATTTTCTTATACCAGATATTTTGACAGATATGTGTCTATTATGTGTAGATGTGGGGCCAATGTGACTAGAGAATTACGCGAGGAATAAACAACGTCCTCGGCCATGGGCCGCACCCGCCACCGCAGGGGGACCAGTAGCAGCAAGAGAGCTTCTAGACGATGAGGCTGAGAGGGTTCTGAGAAGAGTAGAGAGAAATTTTACCTCGCTCACTCGCACAGTCCCCATGGAAGAGATTGAGGATCTTCCACCATCTATGTAGCCTCACGTAGTGGGGGCGCCACGGACATGGGTCCGGCTTTTTCGACATTTGGAAAACGTCGTTGATTATTACAATAGGGCCCGCATGCCCCATCCTTAGTTAGGTTGGAATTTTCATGTGATGAGGGCACTACTTGTATATTTTTTGAGGGCATAAGCCCCATGACTCGTTACTGGTCATATTATTGAGGTGCTTGCGCCCACCTATGTACTCTGATGATTTTTATATTATGTATGGATTTTTATGTTTTTTTTATGTCTTATGGATTATATTTTCCTTTAAAAATGTATTTACATGTGCATGTGTATGTCTTTCTTATATGTGTGCAAGATGCCAATCTAAAATTTGATTAGCTAGAGTATCTGTGACTTGATTTAATATCCTAGGAACATGAAAATATGTAATATAATCAAAGATTCATTCTAAGAGACATACCCTAAGGAATTGTCGGTGTAAAGTAGGATCATGAACACAGTAGACTCTATTTAACTGAGACACAACCATCTAAGTGTCTAAATAGACCCGGAGGTGAGAGATACGAAATGACAAAGTGTCATGAAGCAACTCAATAATTGATCTAAATTCGACGACATTGTTTGTGGTGTCACCTAAACATATACCTTTTGAAGATAATAACTGGCCCTGAGGTGTAAAAATTACCCAAGCTGCAGAGGCAAGCCTCCGAGTGTGCCAGCTAGCATCGTTTTCATATCCAACGAACACCTCTAATTCACTTGACATCTTCCACAGTGACAAAATATAACATAAAAGATGACACGTCCATAAAACCAAAAGAAACCAAAAATTAATAGTACAAAGACTATACATATGTTACAAAAAGTTACCTAAGGTGACCTACCTATGAGTAATACTTCTTGAGTTAGAGCCCATTTCTAGGCTTTTCCAAAGCATGTCCCTCAAAATCTACCAGACGATAAGCACCCATTTTTAGAACCTCTTTTATGATGAAAGGTTTGAACCACATGGGTTTGAACTTGCCTTCCCCGAGGGGGTCCTTATCTTGGTCATAGACTAGGACAAGGTCGCCTTCCGAGAAAATTTGAGGGTGAACAGACCAATCATATTGACACTTGAATTTATATTTGTGAGATTCGTTAGCTAAGGCCGCATCATGACACTATTCATTGAGTTGCTCAAGATATAATAAACGTTCTTCAAGCGGTGAAGTGTCTGGCAATAACTGTACTGCCAACTTTAAAGATGGGATCTGGCATTCTATGGGAAATACAGCTTCCAGCCCATAAACGAATTGAAAAGGTGAGAAACTGGTTGTAGTCTTAACAGACATTCGGTAGGCCCATAATGACAAGTACAACATCAAATGCCAATTTGACTTGGTTGAATTGATCGTTCATTGTAGGATGGTCTTAAGAGATTTATTGACAGCTTCCACCTGACCATTCGCTTGAGGGTAGTAGGGTAACGAATGTTCTTTCCTCAACCCAAGATTTGATGTTAACTTGGTCATCATTTGGTTCTGAAAGTGACTGTTGTGGTCAATGACAATGTATCTCGGGATGTCGAACCTTTCTATAATCTGGTTAAACAAAAAGAGAGTTGCAGTCTCTCCATCATCTTTAAACGTTGGCATAGCTTCAACCCACTTTGTGAAGTAGTCGAAGGCTACAATGATATAATGGTTCCCCCTTGCTGAAGGAGGGTTGAATGTAGTGTAATCAATCCCCCACTTGGTGGAGGGACCAACTGTGATGACAAGAAACATGGGAGTGGGATGTGCCCTCATCTTCCAAGAGAAGATCTAACACAGGTGGCACATCTTGATGGATGTGATACAATCTTTGACTAGTGATAGGCAGAAGTAACCAGATCGTAAAATATTTTGGGTTGTTACCAACCTAGACAAATGACCATCACATGCTCTAGTATGGAAATCGTTAACCACGATTTTCTCTTCATCATGAGTGAGGCACCGACCAAGGATGCAATCTACACCTCGACAATAGAGAGTGTCTTCGAGGATGAGATAGTTCTTGGCCTGATGACATATACGGTGACGTTCATCATGAGAAGCAGAGGTGGGGCACTTAAAAGTATGGATATAGACAAGTATATCTCCATACCAGGGGTCCGAAGATGTTATCAAAAACATATCTCCTTGAATAGGTGATTCCTCGGGCATAACATCACCTGACTCGATCGAAAGTTCTGAGATAAGTTCTGTACAGACCAGTGAATTTTTGGATTTTGCCTAAAAAAAAATCTAAGTCAAATTCCTAGAGGACGACTATCCATCTACTAATCTTTTCGCCGATTACCCGTCATGTCAACACATATTGAAACAGATTCACAATGGCAATGAAGGTGGTCTTGCGAAACAAAACATAATGACAGAACCATTGGATAGATTGGACTGCTGCCAATGCAAGTTTTTTGATTTGATAATAATTGAGTTATGGTCCAACTAGGCCTCGACTCAGGTAATAGATCACATATTCTGAGAGAAAATCATCCTCCTGAACTAAGACCATGCCAATGGTTGACTTTGTTGCAGCCAAGTGTAAAAATAAATCTTTCATATAGTTGGGTGGCCGAAGCAGAGGGGAAGTTGTGAGGGCATGTTTCAATGCTTTGAAGGAGCATTGAGCGACATCATCCCAATGAAAAGGAACGTCTTTCTTTCATAAGCGCATAAAGCCCTTTGTTATCTCGACATAGTTTGCGATGAAAATTCGTAAAATGTTCGCTTTTCCCTGTAGACTCTGGAGCTGAAGGATTGTACATGGGGGAGGCAATTGAAATATTGCCTCAACCTTGAGAGGATCAACCATGATCCCTATTTTTGAAACTATGAAACCTAAAAAACTACCCGACGTCACACAAAAACTGCATTTGTTGGGATTCAAGCGAATCCGGAAGTAGCGACATCGCTCAAAGATAAGTCGGAGGTGTGTAGGATGGTCAGTTCTCTTACAAGAGTATGATGCTAAATCATATAAGTAGGCCTCAACGATATGTTTGAGATCATGGAAAACAAAAGGCATGGCTCGCTGAAAGGTAGCGCCAACATTTTTCAGAACAAACGACATATTATGATACGCGAATGTGCTACATGGAAAAATGAAAGTTGTTTTGTGTTGGTCTTCGCATTTGATTTGTATCTGATTATATCATGAGAAACCATCCATGAAACGAAAGGCCTCACAACCTGCGCATTCATCGACTATCTAGCCAATAAATGGTGTGGGAAAATTATCTTTTGGACAAGCCTTGTTCAAATCACAGAAGTCTGTACAAACGTGAATCGTACCCTATTTTTTATTAATCGTCATGGGGTTTGACACCCATTGGGTCAAATGGACAGGGTAGATAAAACCTACCATGAGCAGTTTCTCCAATTCGACCTTAATAGCTATTACTTTCTTAGGATTAACTAGACGAAGATTCTGCCGAACCGACTTAGTGTCAGGATAAGTCGTTATTTCGAGTTCAACAATTTTCGGATCAATGCCTAGCATTTCCTCGTAAGACAAAGAAAAAATGTCGCAGAATTACTTAAATAAATCTGTGTAGATTTGAATCTCTTCAGGGGAGAAGTCAGCTCTGACGAAAACATTCTCCACGACGCCAGGGTTTCTAGAGATGTTTATAGGTATAGTTTCGACAATGGTTTCCATATTACCCTCAACATAAAAAACATGTGTACCCAAAGGATTAATAGGACAAGACTTATCTCCACTCATAGTGAAGGTGAATTCCCTGACCTCAATTCTTCTTAACTCTGGGAGGAAATAAGATCTGTGATGGAGATTGTCCCAAGGTTTGTCCAGACTAGTCATTGCTTCCATGATTGCTTTGTCTGAGGGAAAGACTAAGTCTAAAGAATCTGTATCAGCGAGGGAACCTTGAGCCCAAATAGGCTCTAGAATCGGATCTAACTCTTGTGCGGGAGTTGGATTGGGGTCGGAAGAAGCTTGCTAGAATAAATAGTATGCTACTTCTGTCGTGGACAAGGGCGTGGACATACCATGGTGCCCTGTCCCTTCCATCGTGGTCAATGCGGGAGGAAGAATCCACGGATCGTTGAAGTCATGTGAAACGATGTAACTTGGAACACCTCAACCTTATGGTGGTCAGATACGAACTTAACATCGCCTTGAGGAGGTGGGTAATCGAAAGTGCCCATCAAAGGTGGGCACAAACCAACCCCTATGTTGACGATGCCGGGTTGAGGGTTATCAATCATTGGGACCGTGAATGCCCACAATGAAGGGTCAGGACGGGAGAAAGGCAATTGATCAGTGGTCAAAATCTAGCCCTCGTGTGGAAACAACAAGACCCGAAACACTGTAGCAACTACTTCTTGCATAGCATAGGTCCAAATCCTTCCTAATAAGATATTGTAGTCGAGAGATGCGTTGACCATGTAAACCTCAACACACACAGTTTTCCCTCCTAACTGCACGGGGAAAGAGGGGATAATTCCATGTGGTCGGAATGAACAACCATCGAAAGAAGTAATAAGAGTAGGTGACAGAGACAAAACAGGCTGGCCAATGGCCTTCCAACATGCCAAAGACATTACACATGTTGAGGCGCCCTCATCAACCACTGTGTGGAAAATGTTCCAAGTAAAAGTTTTCATGGTGTAAGCCACTACTATCTAGAATGCTACATGGTAAGGGAGACGAGGTTTTAAGTCGGTCGTATCAAGCATGATCGTACCTGGATTACAAGTCTCGTTGGATCCTAAAGAGGTTGACAGAACCTTCCTCTGGGAAGGGAAATTTTGGAGGACTTCCAAAGCAGACATCACACAAGGGGTTTGAGACAAATCCTCCAGCACAGAGTAGTTCTGGGAAGCCCTTTCATTTGGGTTGTGAGAAACTTTATTAAACGCACCTTTTGGGATGCATGTCATGGTTTCTCCCAACGTATTCTCGTTCTAGAGAGGAAGAGATGGGGTTTCATCTTCTTTACCCTTCTCAGAGGTGCTTGTCTTGATGTAATAATGTGCTCTAGTCGATATATAGGCATCACCTTTCATCATATACAAATTCGCAGATGCAGGATTGTTTGACAACGGAGGGGGTCCTTGGTTTCCCCCTTCAACATTTGTAGAGGCTTGAGTTAGATTTTTTCCATGTTGAAAAGGGTTTGTTAACACAGTCAGTTGTTGTTGTGATAATAACTTTTGGACCTTTGCAAGCCGAGGGCATCGGTGAGTCGGGTGGTCTTTCGCAGACAGATTACATGGATACCTCGACTTCCTTTTTTTGGTGTTTCCCTCACCAGCATTATTAGTGGGTTTCTTATCCCCCTTACCCTTCTTACGTTATTTCTTCTTTCCATCGGGCTGTTCGGTGGCCTTTATATTTGTCGATTTCACTCTGTGTACATCTGATGTTTGGGTAGGGGCAGCAGTCGGAACAGTTGTCGGGTTGGCCGCTGTGTGCCGTATGGACAATTGTTGCAATTGTTTCGTTAGTTGTTTAGCGGGCTTTGTTTGTGATGAACCAACAATACCATCGATATGTGGTCCAACTCTCTATCTAGTTTTATCAAGTATTGATCGTGGCGCATCTGGAAAGATCTCGTACAGTAGACCGGACTGAAAATATATTAGCTCAAGCTGTTGAGTTCTCATGATTGCATCTTCTTCAGAAAACACTCTTGACGTCACGACATATTTAGATAATTGTGGGAGAAAAGACTTAAGGAACCACTCAAGCAGGAATGCTGGTGGGACTGGTACCTCAATCAAACTCTTCCAGCATCTCCATTCTCGAATGTGATCGGAGATATGGTCCACCTTTGTCTGTTTGAAATTGGCCAGAAATTTTGTGCTAGTGTCGTATCTCACAGGTAATTGGAAATGGTTTAGGAAAGCTGTAGCCAATTCACCGAAGTAAGAGTATCTTGAGTGGTTGATCTCAATGTACCATTTCGCAGCACTCCCAATGAGATTATGTTGAAACAATTACAACTGTACGGAGTCGTCTTTCAACGAATTAGATGAGCACCAAAGGTGAAAGGTAGTCACATGATCTCCTAGATTATCGTTAGGCTTGGCTTCAAACTTTGGTATGTCCGAAGGAAACTTCATCGACATAGGGGGCCAACACAGATCATGACAAATAGGGTGATTCAACAACCTTGTTAATTCTGGCAAGTGCAAATTTGCCAGGAAAGGTAGTTTGGGTTGTTGGTGATAACCATGGAAAAAGGGCCCTGGAGTTTGACTGGCACCAATTTGCCAGGAAAAGTTGGGTTGCTGGCTAGGGTTCTGGTAAAAACCATGGCCATCGCCAACGTACAGATTTTGCGTTTGAGGAGACATCATAGGTTGATTCCCGAAATAGGACATAGATGGTTGGGCGTGCATTACATTCAAAGGACTTTGAGAAGGGTTGCCCCATGCCGATCCCATGGGCATAGGTATTGCACCTTGCCTGAGGTTCCATTGGTTGTGAAAATAATTTCCCCAGATCGACATTCCTGATGAGGGAATTGATCCTTGCTAAGAATTCCAAGGTCCTAATGCAGAAGAAGTTCTTGGGTTTTCCCACTGTGCAGGAATAGTACCCTGCATAGGATTAGGTTGACCATAACTGGGGTTTCCCTTAGTCGGGAAAGAAGCTGACGATAAAGCATTGTTACCAAACCCATTGAACAAAGAAAAAGGTGTCGACCCTACCGGCATATTATGAGAACGTGGTCCTTGACTCCCTACTCCAAATGAACTATGGTGTGTGTTTGGCCTAGTGGATTGTTGGTGGGTATTACCGAGCGAAGGGGACGAAGGAGGTATACGACCTCCCCGGTAAGGGAAAGCGTTAAAAGGAGCTAAAGCTCCCCCCATGGGTCCTTGCAGAGGAGCGTTAGAGCTCCTTTCCCCTAGAACTAAAGTTTGTAAAGTGTAGTAGAATAGTACAGGGCTTGTACCTGAGCTAGGCATCTTGTATGAGAACGAAGGGACTATCGCACTCTATGTGAAAGGAGTAGTAGCTGCCACCAAAGATAGGATCAGACCACTGCTGGAGGTAGAGGCAGTCGAGACCATGGTGGATTGAACTGGGGACCATGGGTTAGGAGGTGGAACACCCCCTGTGGTGATAGTCGTAGTGGGAATAGAAGAATTCCCAAAAGAAGTGGCAACATTTGTTTCCATTGTTGCGTGTGACACTGTCTGGAGCCCATAAGGATAAATCTGTATGATGATGGGTGTCTAAATATTAGTGTTTGGAGTTTTGGGTGGACCAAGAGCTTCCGCTCCAAGGTTTGAAATAGTTGGTTCCTCCAAAATTTGTTGGGCATAGTTTCTTGTGACCCGGTCGCTTCAAAAGACCCTTGTTGGTCTAGTTTTCGCCTTAGCGGTGGGAGGGGTGGCTCCAGTGTAACTGGTGGCAGGCCAAGAAGCCTTCATGACTGGTGAAGCTCATGATCCTAATCGTTCAAAAACAACACACACTAGAGAAAAGTCCCTACAAGATAAAACAAATAAACACTATACTAGTTGGAAGAACAGTTACAACAACCAACACTAGAGCAACTTACCGGTGCAAGTGAACCTCGAATACGGAAGCACCCTCCAGGTATACTCTGCAAAGAGTGGCCCGATTTCTGTCTTAGGTACCGCGGTATACCCCCGCAGTCACCTGTGTATGTCTCTAAAAAAGATAGGCAACTAGGTTGTCAGCGCATGAACAATCACCAGGTAGGTACAGTCCACAGTCGGGTAGACCACAATGAGTAGGGTATCGAGCCCGAAACCTATCAAGGGTATCGAAAGAAAGTGGTCTGGAAGACAACTGAGGAACTCGAATGGATTTGAGACCCACTAAGCTCCGTGGAAAATGCAATCGATGAAATCCCAAGACAAGCCCTCTATATGTGTTCTCCACTACGATTGGTTCGAATTTGGAGGGGTTATCTCCGCTACCTTTCTACACGCGACCTCATGTTTACCCCCTGTGTTAGAGGGGGGTCTCGGATAACTTTCATGATACTGGACTTTTAACACTCCCTAGCACATACTCTTATGTATGTTTTGCAGCCTTGAAGAGTTTCCTCTCCAACCTAAATTAAGGCTCTACCCTAGACTAATTGATTGACGCCGACGCGTCTACCCTGCTGTGTCCACTCACAGGATCGTTCAATCAGTTCCTTGAGCCGAAGTGTCTCATTTGATTCCCGCAGGAATTTTTGGTGACAACCCGATCCACAGGTCCTTATCTCTCACCCACACAGTCCTTTGCACATGACCGTGAACTTCCCCAACCTAAATTCGGGTTTCAGGACTTTATGTTTCCCGATGCCAAGAGTTCCCCGTCCTCTTGAATCCCCGATATCCGATGAGCCATTTAACTAATTTGGTCCTTTACGCGTTAGCCCTCCTGTTTATACTCCCGACCCATATGACCGTTATCCCCTAAGACCACAGCCTTACCTCCTTTCGGTGTTTGGCGACCCAAGCGTCCAACCTCTCATCCTCTGGACTCCCGAAATACCGATGGGCAAAATGCCTAATATGCCAATTACCCGACACACGCGCGAGTTGACTTCTCCATGCCCTGTCACCTCATCGGGATTTCGCGACTTCTGATGCTCCGGAAGTTTTTCCCTCAGGATTCGCGAACACCGAATCCCCAATGCGCCAATTTTGCTTTCTATCGGGACTTTCCCCGATAGTCTGGATCCTCACCACGTGTCCCCAACAAATGGATGGCCCTGATCCAATATCGCGATTTCAGTACTTTCGTTACCAATTTACCAGCTTCTCGACCTCGAGAACTTCGATATCCTCAATGTCGATATACCGATGTGACATCAGCTAGGTCCACCACAAGTGGAGCTCTCGCCTTTTCGCCACTCGTGAAGTCAAAGACTTCCTCTTCCAACCTCCAATGCCCTAGTCCCTGATGTGGGTAATCTCGTGACACGCGTTCTCTCCCAAACGAACAGATCAGATCAAACCTCGCTAATTCGGGGTTTCTAATGTCGAATGACCAAACTCATGTCCTTGGGATCTCTGATATCCTGAGTGTCGATATCCCGGTTAGTTGCTCTCGTCGAGACTTTTCACCTTTGCTTATGAGGGGTTAAAGCTCGAGAAACTTCTGTCCGATCCAATGGATGACGAGTATTTGAGTGAGATCCAATGGCTCACGATCTCCTCTTCTGTGCACTCCTTCTGCTCCCTCCTAGATGTGGAAAACGAACGGCCCAGGTCTCTCTCACAATCTGATCGGATGGCTGTGCTCCCTCCTGAGCTTCTGCGCATTCCTCTGATGCTTGGAAGATTTCTAAGTTTCTCAAGGCCTCGACCTTTTCTTTCTTCTCTACGAGCTCCTCAGCTTTAACCCTCGCCTGCATTCTCCATGACACTATTCCTCCTGAGATTTTCTCTTTGAATCCCCAAGGGATTCTTTGACTTCTGCACCTCTGCAGAGTCTTCGCGCACACACAGTGTTGTCTCTCCTGAGCTTCTCAAACGCTCAGACCCCTAAGGGATTTTATCCTTCTTTCTTCTCCCATAGATGGAGAATGTAATTCCCTCCTGGCTATTCTTCTACTCAAGCAACCTCTTGCTGAGTCTGCAGGGTGTTCAGCAACCCTATGAAGATCCTTCAGTGGATTCTTCTTTCAACTCCAGAACTCAAAGTGTTCTCTTCTCCTGTGCCTGTCTGCACCCTGTCTCAATGCCCTCCTGGCAGAGTATCCTCTCTCCTGTGCACCTTATGCACCTTCTCATTGCCCACTTGGTAGAGCTATATAGAATTCTCAGTGATTCTGGTTCTTCTTGAACTCGCAACAGATTTCTTCTCAATGCACCACTGTGCACACGCTCAATGCCCACTTGGTAGAGCTCTACATAATCCTCAGAGATTTTGTCTGCAACTATGTTCTTATCCCACAGCCTAGCCTCCAATGTATTCAACAACCTTGAGGTCTTTCCTAAGTTGTTGATTTCAGCTCTGTGCCCACCTCGCACGTCTTTGTCTGAATCCGCAGAGTTCATAAGTACTTCAGTGCATTGGTATCCAGAGACCGCAGTACTCTATCACGCCCTCCTGGTATGAAACCACAAAGAAACTCAAGCCTAAAAATCAAACGCACTCCTACAAATGAAAACCTACAACATACATCTACAACATATAGAGAACACTCACAGACATCCACATAACACAAAAAATACATGCAGGAAAAACTACTTCTATTATATTAAATCGAAAATGCCTGTTTGTACAAGGTATTCCTGAGAACGGCCTGTAACAAGGTCTCGACGCTTCTCTCCTCTACTCTCTACTCACAGATACCCTTCCATTCTCTCCTCTACTACCTCCTACTTACAAAATGAGATACTAAATCTCTTTTACCTGAGGGGGCTCTTCGAGCTCTTCCCTCCAACCTACCTACCCTATTCAATTACATTGAATGGGTTGTCTAGTCCGCTATCTGGATCTATATCTCAGCCTTACAAACATTAAAGGCCTCCTTATCTACAACTTGTGCAAAGGCACAACTTCCCATCTCAACAGCTTAAACATTAAATTACATTCAATTACAAAATTGAAGATGAGGGTTGCACCTCTCTTCATCCTTTGAATGCACATGCTTGACATGGATGGCTGGCTAACGTGGAGAGATGCTCCTGCATCATACTCTTCAGCTGCAAAATTCATGAGATCCTTCTCATGAGCTTCCTATCTTAGCTGTTGAAATCCTCCTGGATCCCAAATCATCCTCTGGAGTTGTTCATCCACTCCATCTTCCTGCTCTTGTTGCTGCTACTTCTGTGTTGCTACTGCTACTGTCGCTTCCTTCCTTATGCTCATCCTTTCCTTACTGGCAGTTTATATTGACCGAATCATCAGCTCTCTGATCTCCCCGATCACTGCATCCAGCTTCTCCAATGGCTGGTCTTGTTCTTGCAGTCTCCTTAGCTGCAAAAAATTTTGGCACATGAGAAAATCATCGCGATCTCCCATGCCTTCTTCATCCTCCAACTTCACCTGTTGGATATGCCCGCCCTGCACCTTAACCCTTCTCTCCAGGGCTTCGATTGGCTCATACAAATCAGCCAGACTAATGTTGTCTGTTTCTTCTTCCTCTTCTTCTGCAAACTCCCACATTGCAGTCTCTTCAGTCCCCTGACTGAAAATATTGAGCCATTCCTCAGAATGCCCATCATCCTCTTTGTCTTCTTCTTCCGCTGTCATCTTCAGTGCTACAACTTTTTTTCTTTTGGCTTCCTGGCTGAAAGCGTTGAGCCATTCCTCAGACTGCTCATTCTCTTTTTCTTCTTGGGCAGCTTTAGATATCTTCTCCAATCCTTCTTCCCTGACAGTCGCAGTTGACTGTTCTTCTGTTGTTGCTGCATCTACAACCCAGACTTCTGCCTCCTCTGGGTTAAGTGGTAGGAATATTCCAATTCCTCCAATCATCAGAAGATTCCTCAGATCCTCCTCCTTTGTTCGTTGCACCTGCTGATTCAAACTCATCTCTGAGCTCATCTTCTCTGTCATCTCTTCTGGTTGATTCCAACTCATCTGCTCTGTTAGCTCTTCTGGATGATTCCAACTCATCTACTCTGTCAACTCTTCTAGCTGATTCCAACTCATTTGCTTATCCCTGCCCACCTGGAAATATGGGATCTGTTCACTACCCTCCTGGTAGACTATGAGATCGACTGATCCCATATTCATCAACACTCCTTGCTGAATTGAACTCACCTCTAAGTCCATGAGACTTTTAGATAGTCTTGAATGCTCATCTCTGCTTACCTGGAAATTTGAGATGCTTCCACTACCCTCCTGGCAGTCTTCGAGATCCCGCAGTGATCTCATATCATTGCCCAGCTGGCAATGTGAAATTCTCTGGCTGTCCTCATGACAGTCTGTGAGATCCCGCAGTGACCTCAACTCATTTCCCACCTGGCAATTGGGAATTTCCTCTCTGCTCTCCTGGCAGTTCTTGAGATCTTCAAATGATCCCATTTCACTGAGGTCTCTCCCAGTCTCCGGTTCACATATCTGAACCATCTCCTCAGGTCCATTGAGGTTTTCAGCATACCTCAACCATCCTCTTAACAACCTACGCTATCTTCTAGCCATCAACTCCTTGATTGGCCATTTTGATTTTGCCTTCCTCATGGGCCATTCATATACCCATCTCGACTTGGATTTCTGTTGCATCCACAATGCAAGATTTTCTATTTATTTCTTTATATCAGCGAGCTCTTCATCTATGTCTTTTTGGCTCCATAGATCTAAGTTTTTTTCTTCCATCATATCTACGGATTTTAGTAGCCATGTTGTTCTCCCTATCTGCTCTCCTTGAAAACCTACTGTTGTCACTCTGTACCCACTTGATGTGTATTAGAGTGCTCTTTACCTCTTATGCCTCCCTCACCTGAAATATATAGACAAGAATCAGGCTCTGATACCACTTGATGCTGATGCGTCTGCCCTACTGCGTCCACTCACAGGATCGTTCAATCAGTTCCTTGAGATGAAGTGGCTCATTTGATTCCCGTAGGAATTCTCGGTGACAACCCGTTCCAGAGGTCCTTATCTCTCACCCACACAGTCCTTTGCACATGACCGTGAACTTCCCCGACCTAAATTCGGGTTTCGGGACTTTATGTTCCCCGATGCCAAGAGTTCCTTGTCCTCTTGAATACCTGATCTCTGGTGAGCCAATTCCCTGATTTGGTCCTTTACGCATTAGCCCTCCTGTTTATACTCCCGGCCCATATGACCATTATCCCATAAGACCACAGCCTTACCTCCTTTCAGGGTTTCACGACCCAAGCGTCCAACCTCTTGTCCTCTGGAGCCCCGAAATACCAATGGGCGAAATGCCTAATATGCCAATTACCCGACACACGCGCAAGTTGACTTCTCCACACCCTGTCACCTCGTCGGGATTTCACAACTTCTGATGCTCTGGAAGTCTTTCCCTCAGGATTCGCGAACGTTGAACCCCCGATGCGCCGATTTGGCTTTCTATCGGGACTTTCCCCGATAGTCTGGATCCTCGCCACGTGTCCCCAACAGATGGACGACCCTGATCCAATCTCACGATTTCAGTACTTTCATTACCGATTTCCCGGCTTCTCGACCTCAAGAACTCCGATATCCTGAATGTTGATATCCCGATGTGACGTCAGCTAGGTCCACCACACGTGGAGCTCTTGTCTTTTCGCCACTCGTGAAGTCAAAGACTTCCTCTTCCAACCTCCGATGCCCGAGTCCCCGATGTGGGTAATCTCATGACATGCATCCGCTTCCAAACGAATGGCTCAGATCAAACCTCGATAATTCGGCGTTTCTGATGTCGAATGACCAAACTCATGTCCTTGGGATCTCCGATACCCCGATTGTCGATATCCCGATTAGCTGCTCTCGTCGGGACTTTTCGCCTTTGCTTACGAGGGGTTAAACCTCAAGAAACTTCTATCCGATCCAACGACTAATGGGTATTTGAGTGAGATTCAATGCCTCGTGATATCCTCTTCTGTGCGTTCCTTCTGCTCCCTCCTGGACGTGGAAAACCAATGGCCCAGGTCTCTCTCACAATCTGATCGGATGGCTGTGCTCCCTCCTGAGCTTCTGTGCATTCCTCCGATGCTTGGAAGATTTATAAGTTTCTCAAGGCCTCGACCTTTTCTTTCTTCTCTCCGAGCTCCTCAGCTTTAAGCCTCGCCTATGTTCTCCACGACGCTATTCCTCCTGAGATTTTCTCCTTGAATCCCCAAGGGATTCTTTGACTTCTGTGCCTCTGCAGAGTCTTCACGCACACACAGTGTTGTCTCTCCTGAGCTTCTTAAACGCTCAGACCCCTAAGGGATTTTATCCTTCTTTCTTCTCCCACAGATGGAGAATGTAATACCCTCCTGGCTATTCTTCTACTCAAGCAACCTCTTGCTGAGTCTGCAGGGTGTTCAACAACCCTGTGAAGATCCTTCAGTGGATTCTTCTTTCAACTCCAGAACTCAAAGTGTTCTCTTCTCCTATGCCTATCTGCACCCTATCTCAATGCCCTCCTAGCAGAGTATCCTCTCTCCTATGCACCTTATGCACCTTCTCAATGCCCACTTCGCGGAGCTCTACAGAATCCTCAGTGATTCTGGTTCTTCTTGAACTTGCAGCAGAGTTCTTCTCAATACACCACTATGCACACACTCAATGCCCACTTGGCAGAGCTCTACAGAATCCTCAAAGATTCTGTCTGCAACTGTGTTCTTATCCCACAACCTAGCCTCCAAGGTATTCAACAACCTTGAGGTCTTTCCTGAGTTGTTGATTTCATCTTTGTGCCCACCTGGCACGTCTTTGTCTGAATCCGCTGAGTTCAGAAGTGCTTCAGTGCACTGGTATCCAGAGACCGCAGTACTCTATCACGCCCTCCTGGTATGAAACCATAAAGAAACTCAAGCTTGAAAATCAAACACACTCCTGCAAATGTAAACCTACAGCATACATCTACAACATATAGAGAACACTCACAGACATCCACATAACACAGAAAATACATGCAGGAAAAACTACTTCTGTTATATTAAATGGAAAATGCCTGTTTGTACAAGGTATTCCTGAGCACGGCCTGTAACAAGGTC
Source organism: Picea engelmannii (assembly GCA_009831015.1). Lineage (NCBI taxonomy): Eukaryota > Viridiplantae > Streptophyta > Pinopsida > Pinales > Pinaceae > Picea > Picea engelmannii. Next base: position 314,735 of record ML779974.1, read on the forward strand.
TCGACTCTTCTCTCCTCTACTCTCCACTCGCAGATTCCCTTCCATTCTCTCCTCTACTACCTCCTACTTACAAAATGAGATACTAAATCTCTTTTACCTGAGGATCTCTTCCCTCCAACCTACCTACCCTATTCAATTACATTGAATGGGTTGTCTAGTCCGCTATCTGGATCTAGATCTCAGCCTTACAAACATTAAAGGCCTCCTTATCTACAGCCTGTGCAAAGGCACGAATTTCCAGCTCAACAGCTTAAACATTAAATTACATTCAATTACAAAATTGAAGATGAGGGTTGCGCCTCTCTTCATCCTTTGAATGCACGCGCTTGACGTGGCTGGCTGGCTGATGTGGACAGATGCTCCTGCATCATTGATGGACCCTACAAACATAAAGTCTAGTTGATTATAATTAATCGTTAATTTTTCATGTCTTGTCTTAAGTCAAAGGTTATGAAAGTGAAACTAATGATGTTTGAGAGACAAAAGAAAAATAAACAAAAAGATGGAAACAAAATAACTTCTTCTTGACACAATTCTTAATCAAATTTTTCAAACTAAATTTTTTTTCTAAGATCTTTGAAAAGAAAACTCAAAGCAGGATTTCACTCAACTATGAGCTACTTATTGTCCTAAGTAAACAACCAAGAATTTATGAAAGAAAAAAATTTCCTGGTTATTAATGAAAACCAACAACTACTTAACCAAATCAAGAAAATAATTTTTTTTTATTTAATGCTCGCAAAGAAAAAAAGGAAAAATGACGACAAGTAAAGACCAAGAAAAATTCTGGCCTAAGCATAGATCGCAAAGAGTCACTGGCAATAACGCACAAACTGATGAAAACAGACTCTCACACTTGTCTAAAAACCCTATGAAAGAAAACAAATCTTAGGAAAACTTTTTAATGAAAAAGAAAGTTATTGTTGTGATCATACCTAAGTTGTGGAATGCTATGACGGAGACCAAGAACCCTAAGAGGTATAAATTTTGACAAGGAAAAGGATGACTACCTCTCCTTGAACAAAACTTTTCTCAACATGCATGCTGCTAACAGTTCAATAGCCAACGTGTGCACACGAGTTGTAAAAGGTCAGAGCATGTGTACATGCATGTAGACCTTATGCAGGCTGCATGTACATCTACAACTTCTTCAATAAAATGAAAAGAGAAGCAATCAAACACTGGAGGAGACCACCGGTATTGAGAACCAGAATCTGTTGGAGACTCAGAAACTTACTTTGTCAGAAAAGAAAAACAATCCAAGGAAAATTTCATAGAACAAAACCAATCTGAAGTGGTACCTAAGCTAAAAACTACAAAAACAGAGACCATAATGAGTTTTAGAAAACCCCTGAGAAGGATCATTTCTGATAGGGAAGAGGATGATTTCCTCTTAAATAAAAAACTCTAAACTTAACCACGCTACTGTCACTTCATCAACTAGCCTGTCCACGCGGGCTATGTGAAGGTTGGGTGCGTGTAAACACAGGCAGACCTTATACAAGCAACGTGTAATTATGTGACTTCCCAAAATGAGAATGCAACCAAGCAAAGAATGCAGGGAATACTGGTATGGAAGACCAAAATCCCTACTAGATAATACTTTTGTAGAAACTCTAAAAACAAGTAATGAAACTAATTTTTAAAAATACCCAAAAAATGACTCCCTCAAAACCCTAGAGATCCCCAGTATAGTCGCTAATTCTATTGTGGGTGGGAATCCATCCTATGGACTTAGCATTTAAGGGCTCTAATCATGCATGTAGAAAATGACCATTTCAAAGGCTTCTACTCTTTCCTATTCTCCCAACACAAAACCCCACATTCATGCATTACAAAGGTGTAAATGAGATTCAGTAACTCTACCTCAAGTCATTAGTTTGATGTCGATCCCTTTGCTTTCACTCGCTCTTTGATTTCAAGCCTCCTCCCAAAGATGACCTGCATTCACACATGAACAAACAAAAGTCTGTGAACATGCATTTCATACACTAATTGTTGGGTTAGTTGTGACAATATGATAAAATAAACATTCAACTCGAACACATGATATGGCGGGACAGGAAAAGTATTCCTTTTTGTATGAATCTTCACAAGAGTAAACTTACAATATGTGTCCAGCACTGCTCCTCGAAACTGGTCATGGGCTCCTCTTCAACTGTCCTCCAACTGCTTTTCTCTATATTTATTTTTTCACAAGGAAGGCTAAAGGTTGGGACAAGGGGAGTGCTCAATTGGGTATAGTTTCTTTACTATGATTTCCCTTCTTTCAAATGGGACCCTTAACCCTTCTTTTATAGGCTAGAAGGAGGTGGGTATTTGGTCGAATGACCGGACATGCATGGCCGAAAGGTTTAGTTAACTTACCCAAAGATATGTTTTTCGTCAACAACTTTCATTTTTTTGTGCTTTTGTAGGTACACACAGGCTGCAGTGAGTCAGCTAGAGTGTACACGTGGGATGTAATGGAGTAGGGCACGTGAGCCTTTAAAAAGGGTGTTTTTAAGAAGAGGTGTTCAGTATTGGCTTGGAAAAGAAGGCATATGAAATGGCCTGATGTCAGGTAAGCATGTCTGGTGCAAATTAGGGTTATAACACCTGGTTCCACAGGGATTACAACTGGAGCTTAGAAATGATCACTTGGTGGAGCCTCATCTCATTCAGGAGCCTCATATGATGAGATGTCTTTAGAAGGAGATGAGGTCAATGAATCAATATGGAAGAACTTGTGTTCTCTACATTTATTCCCTAGTGAATACTTTTCATCACAATAGTAGGAAATTCCTTGCTTGTGACATTGTTCCATTTCAGCTGGAGATACTTTTTGGACCTTGAATGTTTGTGTAGGATCTAGGTCAGCCCTGAGGAGAGGATGGTTGAGAACTGGAGCCTTCATGGGTGGGGCCTGAAGGATGGTATCAACTTCCTTTACTACTTGACATTCCTGGAACCAGGTAGTAGGATGATGCATGCTCAAATGAGCCCAGATGAATTCCTTTAATCATCTGATAAAACATTCAAGATGAAATACATAAGATAATCCCTCATTCCAGATATCCAACTATTCAAATGTCGTGATTAAATATGTAACTGATACATTTTTGTGCATTGTGGTGAGTCTACCCAAAAAATGGTATTCCCTATCAAAACAGGCACAAACTGCTTTAGTGAAAAGGTTTCAAGTGGGATTTCCTAGATAACATTTCTTATGCCACTGCCACAACTTCCATCACTCTTGATCCAGGTACAAATCCCCTACATGGAGTTTGGTCTCATCATCCCAAATATTATGGAGGTGGAAGTATTGCTTCATTTTAGAGACCCATCCTACTGGGTTGGATCTATCAAATTTATGTATGTCAACTTTGGGAACCTTATTCAAAGAGTGTGGATAACCCCAAGGGGAGTAGGAGGAATGATTATGCACATAATTGGAATGTTGAGGATCGTATGCATTGGGATCTGCTTGCTTACCTTTTTTGAATGGATGCATGACTTCACATATGGCTACGTGGACTGTCATAGGGAAGGAGTTGTTGATTTTTGTTTCTATGGTAGAGGGGACGAAGTCCATTCACATTTATAAGTTGGAAAACCTAGTCTCCAAGTATTCTCGGGTCTGAGCTCAGGTGGTTGGCATGGTAGCTCCCTAGGTAGTCGATGAGGTGTCAGGACGAAAATCGAGACAACAAAAAATGAGATCTACAGTGTGATGAGGACAAAGAGAGGAGTCAAATGGGATAGGTGTCAAATAAGGGTCTCAGAAAGGGGTGGGACCATAGAGAGAGAAAAAGGCTTAAAAGTGAATGGTACCACTGTGATAAGAATGAAGAGAGGAATGCAATGGACTAGGTTACAAATAGGAGTGCTGACAGGCCCCGCAACTTTTATTTTATTTTATTTTATATTAATTTTTTTTTACTACTGCGGAGTTATACTCCAATTTGAATAATACTACAGTGACGAAATGGCCAAATGTTTAACAGTAAGAAATGTGTAGGAATTTTGCAACCAAAATGTAGGAGAAACAGTTCCACGAAAATAGATCTTGTTTGTTCTGTTGATGTTGTTGTCCCAAGGGTAAGGGTATTCAAGGTTTCTACAAATAAGGGTTTTCCCTATGTTATAGCTCTCTGATATATGTGCAGGGTTCAACTATAGTACTCAACCCAATATCTTAGAGCACCAACTAAGGAGGCCAGACCGTGCCCTTAGTTGTACTACCTAACTACCCAGGTACTAGAGAGTATCTTCCCGAGTGTTGTTCTCGGTGGCACTATAGCAGTCAGGCGGTCGATAGGTTTATCTACGTAGGGATTCAAGAGATATAGGTTGACCCATATACATGTGTTTTCTAACGCGCTACCACTCGAAGGGGTAACAATAGGGGTTACAAGGGTGGCCAACAATGTGCACTCAAGTACTACTTGTATTCCCTGCATGTATGAGTTCCCTATTATGGGTTTATGAGCGGAACGACATATCTTTGTAGCTTAAATACGTCGGAATACATTTATACCATGAAAAAATTTTACCCCACAAGTTCTTCCCAGAAAAGAGCTCTGATACCACTTGCAACATTCCAAATATAATATAATATGCAGAACATAAATATTTAGCAAGCAATGGTAGAACAACAATGATATATCTAGAATAATACAAGAATAATACAAGAATAACACAAGAAATAGAATCTTTATTAATGATAGAAATGTTCACTTGCCTCTTCAAGGGGGAAACCTCTAGTAGAGAGAAACTCTATTACAATAATCTCCAAGACAAAAATCTCCAATGCCTCCTACTCATATTTATACTAATTCTATCTTCTAAGGAAACTTCTAGAGGAAGATATTTCTATAGGTAGAAGCTTTGATTAGGTCTTCTTACATTGACTTATTCTCCTTTAAAGTTTATTTATTAGGCCTTATTAACTAATGTTTTCCTTTAATACATAGAAAACATATCCTGCTAACTAATGACCCATGAAGAGGGGTTAGGATCAGATCCTAACATTTATCTAGCGGAGGCTCTAATAATTTTTTGTTGCAAGTTGCATCTCTCTTGCTAGAAAATTTCATTAACAAAATCCATAAATGTTTTGGCATTAAAAAAACATACCATGTAGAAAAATAACGACATGCTAGATCCTAAGCATGTACTTATGGATCATAGAGGTCATTTTTCTAGCCATTAGCCCATGGTGTTTTGATTTGCAAATTTGACCGACTCCCACAACATTTACAACTTGTCACACTATTGAAATTTTCATTCACAAAATCGTCATTTTGCACATTTACAAGGTGGAAAATGTATAATGGTTGGTACTATATTAACATGGTTTTGGAAAATCAAACAAAACTATGTGCTTGACCAATAGATGCTTCATTTGTTTTTTGTCACAATTTACAACTCACTTGCTAGAGTAGCTCAATGATAGAGGATCCAAATGAAGCAAGGGTAAGAAACCATACCTTTT
>ML779974.1:335076-350257 GCA_009831015.1 Picea engelmannii
ATATATATATATATATATATATATATATATATATATATATATAATAATAATAATAATAATAATAATAATAATAATAATAATTCTAAAATAAATAGGTATTTTATTTATAGCGTATTTTTTTATTCCCTAGCCCATCTCGAAAACAAATTGTATGTTGCACAAGTACATATGGATACATATACACTGAAAAAAAAATGATTATGTTAATACCCTAAAAAACGGTCTTAACGTTGGACATCCTATTTATTTAAGGGATTCATTGACTTTATTAATTTTAAACAATATATATAATTAATATTAAAACTATGAAAAAATATTGGTGCACAAAAAATGATTATCATCTAAAACTATAAGAATTTGTTGGAAAAAGCTCTTTCATTTTGATACTAAACCAATGTGAACATATACACTATATTTTAGAGAAAATGTAACATACCAATGTGAAAAATATTGATTTTTTTGAGTTATTCAAATTTTCCATAAACAAATGTTATATATTTGGAAATCATATTCAATTTCCCCCATTTCATCTTTTTACACCATATTCTAATAATTTGTACATGTACCTTTAATAATTTCTCCCAGTCAACTACTGGTTATTATTTTTATAAATTTACATTACAACTAACATGTCATGAAAACAAAGCATTATCTTGCACCATCCCATCAATTACCAACAAAATTTTCATGATTTGTGAAGCTCATGCTCACTCCAAATATTGTGTTCTCAATAATATTTGTGAAGTTAATGCTCACTCCAAGTATTATGTGCCCAATAATGAGCATTAGAAAACTAATGGATGCACCTATGAAAACAAAACATTATCTTGCACCATCCCATCAATTACCCACAAAATTTTCTCAAAATTTTTGATTAACAAAACTCTTTCAAAATCCCCAAAACCCATACAAGGCTACTTGATTTGTGAAGCTCATGCTCACTCCAAGTATTATGTGGCCAATAATGTTTTTGAAGCTAATGCTCACTCCAGGTATTATGTGCCCAATAATGAGCATTAGAAAACTCAGGGATGCACCTATGACATGACTAATTTTACTAATAATATTGGCCTTGCATTCATATTTCCTCATCAAGTTAATCTCTTTCAGAATCCCCAAAACCCATACAAGGCTAAGTGATTTATGAATCTAATGCTCACTCCAAGTATTTGTGCCCAATAATGAGCATTAAAAAACTTAGGGATGCACCTATGACACGAGTAATTTTACTAATAATATTGGCCTTGCACTCATATTTCCTAGTCAAAGGATTGTAAACAATGAAACGCCTACATTATAGAGGGACAAGGTGATCATACCGAAAAAAAACTTGATTATTATAAATATAAAAATTATAATTATATGAATTTTGAGTGCTAAGTTTATTGTCATGGTGGCAGTATAAAGAAATGAATGCAATGTATTCACTTCACTACATAAAGAATGAACGCAAAGTAGTGAATACATTACATAGTAAATGAATGTAATGTATTTACTTCATTGCATAAAGAATGAATGAAAAGTAGTGAATGCATTACATAGTATACAATATATTGAATGCAAAATTATCTTATTTAATAAACACATTTTTGGATATATTTCACGAGATAAACATAAGTAAATCATTATTTAAACATATCAAATATTAAAAAGTTTTTAAAATTCATAATTGAATATGAAAATACCAAAACTTTGGATAACTATGGTCCATTGCATTCATTTGCCACCTATACTTCAACAAATTCACTAGAAATTACCAATAAAAAATATCACTTACATCTTATGCAATTCACAATTTCAAATAATTTTCTCAAAATTAATAATCATGCCTTTACTGAAAATAATATTAAGAAATTTTTTACATGGAATTAACAATTCCACATAGATCCGTGAAAAATGCTACAATCATTATATACAAAAATAAGTAACCTCTTTTTCCTTTAGTAATGTTGTATTGCATAGAGAAAAGTATGTCAAAAAAATGCATTGCATTTATGGATGTGCAAAAAACAATTTTTACATATAGGGTATTAGTTTTTTCTTAAAAAATATTGTTTCACAATATTTTTAGTTGCTTGTTCAAATTTGCAAAAGAAGTTTTTTTTTATCAATTTTAATTGTTCTCTTCATTTTTTATAAATTTGTTTTGTTTTTTTTTTTACAAAAGTATAGTTTCAATCACATTTGATTTATCTTAAGACTAATTACCAATGAATAACAAGAACAATTTGTAAATTGTAAGATAGTATTCCTAATAATTAGTTTATGATCACTTCTCTCTCTTTCTCTCTATATATAAGGTTGTAGAAATTATATGTCTTCAATGCATAGTGAACAATTAATATCTCAAGATACAATGTTCTTTAAAACATTTTTTTTTCTACTCATTTCGTTCTTAAAAACAATTGAAGCAACTCATAGATTATTTGTTGTTACAAAGTTTGATGGTAGTTTCTTCCAACATTACCATTTATTGGAGATACAATAGAACAACAAATTTCTCCATTTATTTCAATAGTACTTTTCATGCTCCTTTCTACAATTATTTGTGCGCATCAATGCATTTATATATATAAAAAAACTAATTCAAATGAAAAATGAAAAATTATCAATTACCTTGCAAGTTTACTAAATATGTTGTTTCTTACTTAGAACTTATAATGCATTATTTGTGTCTTAGTAAATTAAAAAAAAAAATTATTTTTGTTAAAAAAAAACAATTTTGATTTTTCAACATCCCAACCAATATCTCTTCACAACTTCAGGTAATGCTAACAAAACAACAACGCTCAGTAATTAAGATTCTTATCAATTATGTATCAATCAAAAACTTAATTGTTTTTTTTTTCTTTTATTCTATAAAACCAAATTAACACTATATAAACAATAGATAAAATTCTATTCTTCTTACCTTCAAATTTGCATGTCACCCAGCTTGAATACTATGATCAAATTTGCATGTCACCCAACTTGATTACTATGATTATTTCTTAAGTAAAGTTGTAAAAGTTTGAACTTTATAGATTATATTTAAACTTTTACAACATTTTTTTTAGAAACTTACATATGTCAAAGAAGGAAAACAAATGACTTCCTCCAACATTTATGATAAATAATACCTTATCATTCATATTCTTATTTTGAAATCTTTATTGTTTATAAGTATTTTTTCATTTATAATTTTTTTTTATTTCTTAATTTTCTCTTTTCATTTCTGATTTTTTTAAAGTCAATATGTTCAATTTTGTTATTTTTCTTCTCCTAAAATTATATTCTGGCTATTACATTAATTCAATAGAACAATTAATGCAGATATAAAATTCTACTCCTTATATTAACTATGCAGTTTCAATAATTCAATTTGCTTATATGTCTATCATATGTATAAATTTTTATTTAAAATATAAAAACAATTATTCTTCAAAATCAAAATAGTGACACAAGTACCATTAAAAAAGATACTCATATACAATGTATATTTAAATTATTTTTATGTCGATTTCATAATTTGTTTTTGGTAAACATAAAAAGGGATATTTATATAAAAATAATCTTACCACAACCACATTAATGTGGATGATATACATACACATCAATGCTTAAGTAATTTTAAGAGTTTTTTATTAAATGAGTTTAATATTTTGACAAATCCTAAAATAAGTTGAAAGTATACTATCCTTAATTTTTGGCTTTGTCAAATTTCAACAAAAAAATTACAGATATATATAAATTATGTATAAAGCTACCAACTTTCATTTCTTTTAATTTTAAAAGGAAATTTAAAAGTAATATCTTTCCAAAAATCCTAGTTTCCAATCCAAATTTTTATCCCATACAACATTTATGGGAAATTTCATCTAATTGAACTCTTTTAATTTTAAAAGGAAACTTTAAAATTAATATCTATTCAGAAATCCTAACTTCCAATTCAAAATTTTATCCCATACCACATTTATAAGGAATTTCATCTAATTGAACTCTTTTAATTTTTAAAAGAAACTTTAAAAGTAATATTTATCAAGAAATCCTAACTTTCAATCCAAAATTTTATCCCATACCACATTCATTTATAAGGAATTTCATCTATATAAATGAGAATGGGCATTATTATCTTAATCAATTTAATCATCTATTTTAATGACAAAAGGACAGGTTTTGTCATGCAAGAAAGTTAATGGTTGAAATCTCAATATATGTTTAATTTATTGTGACGACTAAGAATATTCCCTATTCCCAACATATGAAATTTTATCAGTAAAAATCACCCCCCCCTTTTTTTTTAAGTAAAAAAGGGGAGAATCCTTCTATTCAATCCATGAAAAAAGTGGGGGGGTCTTTGCTGATGGGAGAAGACCCCCCGGAAAGAGAACATGGGATCACTTGAAACTAATCTATGCTAAAAGAGAGCCCCAAAGAGTGCGTGGGCAAAGCAAGATGAAACACAACAATATAAGGAGAAATGACCGGATCATTGTGTTGGTCGGTGAGGATCCTTTCTGCCTTTTTTCTTACGAACATCAATCCAGCCAGAGGAGCTGATAGGCTCAATAGCTTTTACTGCCAAAGCCAGATGGTCTGAGGAAGTGTCGTAATCTTGAGCTGTTGAATCCAGTGGTGCTTCTTTGTCACTGTCTGAGTTGTCTAATTCATGAGGATGCTTCTGAGTCCTTGTGAGCGGGGTTGTGATCATGATTGTGTCAATTATTTCCCCCTTTTCGAGAGGTGGGTGCAAGGACTTAATTTTGGGCATTGGAATCATGACTTCTGAATCCTTAGGAATTTGTGTTGAGGCCGTAAGCTAGTGTTTTGGGTCGACAGTTGGCTGCTGAGTGAAAGTTGGGGCCTACGGAGGCATTGAGGAAGGCGAAGGAGTTGGAGCGTCTTTGTGATGTTGCTTGCTGTCGGAGGAAGGGTTCGGGTGGCTTTTGTGAGATTTTGGTCCTTGCCAACCATTATCTCTTTTCCATGCTCCAGAGGTTGAGGAAGGGATTGAGAATAGAGGACAAGTTGCCTGGAGGTGCCCTATTTGCTGATAGGAGCGACATCTGAAGGCGGTGTTCTCATAGTCGACCATCTGTGTGAAAGGTTCTCCCTCATCCCAGTCTATAAGAATCCTATCCAGAAGCCCTTGACTGAGGTCAATTTCAACGCATATGCGAGCGAAAGTGACGAAGCTTTTCACTATCTTGTCTATGTCTATCTTGATAAATCTGCCCAATGCATTGCCCAGGGTGGGTAAAAAATATGAAGAATAGAAATGCAGGGGTAAATTGGGTAGTCTTACCCAGACCGGTGTAGTCATGGCTGTCATGGTTAGTGGATTGAAGTCAGGGAACCATCTCTGCATGGAGAGACCGGATCTGCCCCAGAACCAAGTACCTTGCTCTAACACGCGTTGACATTCGGCTTCTGTGGAGAATTTGACGATGAAGAACCCCTTGGAGCAGAAGAACAACTCATGACCTTTCGACCAGGTCTTGTTAACCCATTCCTTTAGCGCATAGGCCGAGGGCCAAAGTCCGTTGAAGCGACAAATGAGGGATTTTGCCTGGTAAATAAAGGCATAGCCATAGACTTGGGGATATTCAACTTCTGTTGTTGGAGGTTCTGCGCACTACTCCACAATGGAGGCAGATCCAAAGGGCTCATTTACTTTTGAATCTTCAGCCTTGAACCCCGAGGCATCGTAAGTCCCTGATTTCATGACATGATTGTAAGAGCTTGGATGAGTGACTGAAGGCGCTCCTCCACGCAAACGAGAAGTGAGAGAAATGGTTGCGTTTTTTAGATTTCCATAGTCCCATAGAAGAGAGCCATCCCCAAGTTGTCGTCCTTCGAATATTACTTGTTGGAGCCTAGGCGGAATACCTATAGCCTGGTGGATTTGGGTTTTGAGCTCAAAAATGGAGTCTAAGTCTTGAGCCTGTAAGCATAGAGAAGATCCGGCCATGGTCTTTACAAAAATGGGGAAGCTTACCACAATCTTGGAGCTAGTCTTGCCGCGATGTGCAGAATGAAGCCTCGCTCATGCATTACTCTTAACTAGATCCCTGTGCCAGAGCGAAGGTGTAGAGTCCCCCAAGAGCTGTAGATCCCTGAGGTCTCTGCTAGTTGAATGGCTTTCGAACTTTCGATCAAGGCGGTGGTGGCCGCTAGGGTTTAGTGCTTGCCACCCCTGCAGTCTATTCTCAGCATTGTTCTGGTCCCAAATTGTTGGTTCTCTCTCGCCAGAGAACCAGTTGGAGCCTCCCTCCTCGGTTTCTTTTGCACTGGTCGCTAACCTTATCGACGAAATGAACCATTTCTTCCATTTTGGTGTTGGAAGCCCGACGAAGACTCCATCTACGGGGACTGGCTGCGTTTCCTTTTTGGGGTTCTTCTCCATGGGCCATTGTTGGTCCGTTTCGGCTCTTCTGACACCCACTCGCATGGGTTCTTCGATGGACACATCGAGAGCTTGTTTATCTACCCTCCCTGCCAAGAGCTTCGCCTCCTGCACAAAGTGGACACCCTAGCCGACATTAAGATCCGACGCAAAAAGAGGCTTGATCGCCATATCCCTGAGCGGTGTTGGCCCGTGACAGCTAGGATTTCTACACATTAGTTCCTCCAATAAAAATCACCTTTATAATTAAAAATTAAAAGCTCATTAATCCTTACCCTTTTCAATAACTTAAATATTATCTTATTAAAACAAATAATAATAATAATAATAATAATATCTTAAAAATAAAACATTACTTCTTTATACTTTTCTATATCATACACATTTTTTTTTTATAATATCATTATGTTTTTTTTTATCTCTAAACTTTTCTGATATCTAAACTTTTCTATATTATACACATTTTTTTTTATAATATCATTATGCCTTTTTTCATCTCTAAACTTTTCTATATCATACACATTTTTTTTAATAATATTATTATGCTTCTTTTCATTTCTAAGTTATTTTATGTAACCATTCATTTCCTTTCCGTATATGCTCTACACAGACCTTGCTTCACAACGCCTCCCTCTTCACCTTTTCTTGCACTTTACGGCTCTTGTTCCATTTTATATGAATATGGTTGGTACTGGAATCTATTCAAGGCGACAGAGTACATCCGCCAAAATAACAACTTCAGAGGTGTTGAGCAAGGACCTCTCAAAACTCAATGGCAGTGTTATCTATTTTGTCTTTACTTGTATCTTATTTGTGATCAAAATTGTCTTTACCACTTGATAAAATATAAATATTTACGAAGATAAAATTGATAACATTGTTTTATTAGAATGAAAATTGGGATAGTAAAATAAAATAATTGAAATAATTGAAATTGTGAAATGTTTTAATTTCATATATTATATATTAAAATTTATTTGTTAATTAATTAATTAATTAATTATATATAATTATTTATAAGGTAGTATACTTTTTTAGATTTTATTAGTTAAATTTTTGAGTGGAGGGAGTTCCTTGTCCCACAAATAAGGGGTTTGGTATACTGATTTGGGTGGTGACCTTAAAAATAGTAAAAAGAAAAGAATACAGACCTTAAAAATAGTAAAAAGAAAAGAAGACAGACTAAGTGGACCTAATGGTTAAAAATAATGATTAGGAACATGTGTTTCCTCCTAATAAGTCACAAGTTCAAATCTAAAGGAGGTAGGGTATCTATACCTTCTCAAACAATAATTCGAGATTTTTTAAATGAAGTTAAATATTTTTTTTTAATTTAATAAAAAAATTGATTATAAACTTTTGCATTTAAACGTTTAGATATTGTGAAATTTTATTAACATTGTTGGTTTTAAAGAGTTTCATTTGTAAGCTGATACACTTGATTTAAGTTTAAAATTCTTTGTAGTTAAAAGAGATACTTTAAAAAAAATCCAATCAACTAAGGATTGGTCTATATATCCTAGATCAATATTTTGGTAATTTTGAAACATTATCATTATATTTAATAAAATCAATTATATTTAATTATAATATTATTATTTAAAAAATTAAATTAATGACTAAATAAATTTATTATTTTTTAAATTTTTTTATAAAAATTATTTAAAATAATTATTCTATTTATTAATAATAAATGAATTTGTACATAAAATCTTAGATTTATAAATTTTGATTTATGCTAAATTAATTTCTAGATTAAATATCCCCGTTTTTAACTTTTTCCTCCTTCCTATGTTCGATAAATAGTCCAACAAGTTTTTACGCAAATGGTAAATTTGCGCCATGAAATTGCAATTTTGATTTAAATCAGAATTCAAATTATCATCATCTAAAAAATATAAAATTTATTGAAATATATTTTTTGTTCTATTTGAAATATGAACTATTCCAATATGAACTAAAAGTTTTTATTTGGTTAACAACTTGTTTACCTTGTAAATAAGTTAACAACCTAAAACTCAAAACTCTTCTACCTTGTAAATAAGTTAACAACTTAAAACTCAAAATCTTTTGGTAGGTTTTGGTTTTGTCGCTTAAATTTGGCTATATAAATTTGCACGAAATCATTATTTTTTATTGTTCAAAATGGATTCAGCATGTTGAAAAACCCCTGAAGCATTGAGATTATACAAAAATAATCTCTCAAATTTGTTGATCTAACAATTTTTCACCCGATTTTCGAGCAAATATCTCCCAAAAATATAACCAAAAAACACCAAAAAATAAAACGTTTAGACTATAACCTTACTAACTACCATCCATTTATTTCAGTACAGTGATTTCTCTTGAATAACAACCTGCATTTATAATAACATCGAATAATGACTATCCTCCCCACTGTTAAAATTACTTTATGTACTATGATTTTCCTCGCATGAAACCAACCTACATTTTCCGATAACAACAAATAAACTTTTTCCGATATCCGCAAATAATGACAAGCCTATCCCGGCCCATCATAATTGACAACTAGTTAGGATAGGTTTTCCACTGTAATTGTAGTTTGGTGCGCACTGCAGTTGTAGCTTGGTGCGTAGGTTTGGAGGGAGAGTTGGTGCAGCTGCAGTAGCAGCAAGTTCTCATTTTTGGCTTGAATATCTCTTGGCTAGGGTTTGGAACATCTGATCAGTCTTTTGTGATGCGCTATCCTTGGGGATTGATGCGCTACTCTTTGTTTGGCTATCTAGCCTAGGGTTTGCTTCTGGAGGAATTCTCAGGTCAAGGTTAAGGTGCTCGGAGGGAGGCTTCGACCTATGGTTGGGTGACGAGGGTATCATCAATGGTAAAACAAGCACACCATCTTCTATATTCTAATAGGTTATGGGCCCACACCCCTTCAGTCAGCCTAAAACGCTGGAAAGAAGCATAGCTGCTAGATATTGAGCTCGTTGAGGAACTGTCTCTAGGGTTACTAGCAGGAGCAGCTTCCAAAAGCACTGTAGCTAGGGTTACCAGCAGAAGTAGTTGCAGAAACCCTAAACCTCTTGTTGAGGCACCTTAAGTGACGAGATTGACCTAATCTCTAGATAGATCAGTGCGCCCTAGCCCAGCGTATCTCATGGTACTCCCAGAAGGCCAAGACGTGAAGTTTGAATTTCTGGTCAAATCTAGGGTTTGACCAAGTCAAGCAAGCCATGACGAATTCTATGAAGTTTGAGAACAAGCTAGATGGAGCCTCTAACTTCGGAGCATGGAAAACAAGGATTGACCTCATCCTTGCTAAGAATAAAGTGTTGGATATTGTGAAAGGAATGATTGTGAAGCCAGAGTTTAAAGAAGGAGAAGAGAAGGAACCGCAGAACATTGCAGCTATGGAGAAGTTCAAAGATGTTGACATCAATGCCATGAGTATCATAGTGGATTCGATAAAAGACCACTTGATACCCTACATCTCCCATCTTGACTCATCGAAGAAGATGTATGATGCCCTAACAAATCTCTTCTCAGTCAGAAACATTGGACAATTTATGAGTCTGAAGAATGAGCTTCGTGACATGAAGATGAATGATGATGACAACATAACATCATACTTTGTAAGGATCTCCCAGCTAAGAGATCAACTACAAGATATTGAAGAGATCACTTTAGAAAAGGAATTGGTGAACATAGTACTCAATGGTCTTCCCAAGACATGAGATGCATTTGCCGCAAGCATGAACTCAAGGAAGGAGTACTCGACATTTGAAGAGCTTTGGACTTGTTGTGCTCAAGAAGAATCAAGGATCAATGCAAAAGAGAAACCTCAAAAGAAGTACGATGATCAAGTCCTCACAACAAGATTCAAGAACTTCAAAAACAAAAGGAAGTTTGGTTCAAGGAGGAAGCCAAATCAAGAGAAAGACATTTCATAAATAGAATGCTTCAACTGTCAGAAGTACAGTCACTACAAGAATCAGTGTCCCGAGCTAAAGAAAAGGAAGGAGAAACATGAAGCATCGATTGCCGAAGAAAAGGAACATGCAAAGAAGACTAAGCAAGATGGAAGAGACTTCTTCTACTAAAAGGTAACAACACTCTTCTTATTTTCTTGTACATATCTTGCTTGCATCATCTTCGTACATATCTTGTATATCTATCTCTTGGAAGACAATGTGTTCCAAGAAGAACTATACCTATGGAAGAACAACAAGATAAGAATGAATATCATTAGACATTACACATGAAAGAAGGAAATATATCATGTGAAAGATACTACAATATAAGACCAAAATCAGAAGAGACTTGGAAAAAGCAAAGACAGAAAGAAGTCAACAATTGAGAGGAAACCAGAAAAAGAATTATGACATTCTGTAGAAGACAACAAGATGAAAGCGCAGACTCTGTTAAACAAGAGAACCAATCATATATTGCAGAAGATAATAAGGATGCAGATGGAAGCGTGGACTCTATCATATATTGCAAAAGACAATAAGGATACAAATGGAAGCATGGACTCTATCAGACAGAGAGAGCCGAT
Organism: Picea engelmannii; assembly: GCA_009831015.1. NCBI lineage: Eukaryota > Viridiplantae > Streptophyta > Pinopsida > Pinales > Pinaceae > Picea > Picea engelmannii. The sequence continues at coordinate 345,978 of ML779974.1, forward strand.
TATATGCACTCTTACATGAAGCAAGGATTAGGAGGAAGCTAATCCTATGATCCATTGAAGATGATGAAAGGTATATATCCATGGTAACAGTGATGAAAGACAACACATGTTCAGCTCAACCGCAGAAGAACACCTCTTCAAAGAGAAACCTTAAAGTATTCCTGGTTGTCCATCCAGATCCGTGAATCGATGATGAAGGTAAGAAGTGGAATCTCTAAGGCATGGAATCTATAAGAAACTCCATGGACCCAAAAGTAAAAGAAAAACATGAAGAGGAACATAAGGATTCCAAGAAAGAAAGAAGAACTAGAACAACCAGTCATTCTATCAAGAATCAGAAGATTACCATCCTGATATGAAATCACTAAAAGAAATCAAGCAGAAGAACCGAAAGTCGTGATGAAGAACAATGTATGGAAGACTTATGAATAAAAGCATTGCAAGATCCAGAACTAGAGGTTCTCCCAGATGGAGGGAGAAGACTATGATGATTGATTGTTCTAGTACACCAGACTTATCTCTATATAAGTCATTATATCATCCGCAACATCCATGAGTCAGAATTCTACGAATGCAAAGAATGTTCTTGAGAGAAATTGAAATAAGAGCGTATGAAGAGCGATCTCAAGACTTTGAGGCATATCAGAAAGAGACTCCTGTATGCAGATAAGAAGAAGACAACTTGGTGGAGAACCTCCAGTGCACAGCAGAAGCGTGGTGAAGATTTCCTATAACATCAATATGACTACTCAGAAGATCAGATCTCATGATGACAGAAGAAGTTCCACGTGGATATGTTCCAGTTCTCCAACTATGATATACTCCTACATGAAGCATTCATAATGTTTCGGACTACAATACAAGCATTACACTACCCATGATGAAGTCCAGAAAGAAGAAAATGATTTCTCCAATACATATCTCCACAGATGAGCATACATTTTGGTAAAGCCTCTATCCAAGATGAAAGGACTTGCATACTCAAGCTAGAGCTCGTGGAAATAACTCTCTTAGCTAGAAGGGAAGACTCTCCAAACTAAAATAAGGTACGCAAACATTTATTTTTGTGATTTAAATAACTCTCCAGTTAGGAGGGAGCATTTATCTTTGTAATTGAGAAATAGTCCAGATTGGACAGATGCTTTCCTGTTCAGAAAGTGGATTGATATTTCTGATGGACAGTGACTTCCCATTGTAGTTAACATGGGAGGCAGACTGATTGCTGATTTATCATAGACAACAACTTCCCATTATGGGGAGTGGTATAGGATAGTCATTCTTCTTGGTAGTCACTCTGAGTAGTGGTCAAGTAGAATGGTCCGCCTCGCCGGGTAGTCATTCTTTCGAAGTTCATAGTTGTAGGCAGTTTCGAAGAATCGTCTATTTTGGAGGTTGATGCAGGACAAAAATTCCTCGAGGGTAGACTCATTCTTTCCAGGTTACACTTTTTTTAGTGTCGGAGGAATGGCCCAAGGTGGGGAATGGTCCGGACAGTTACTCATCGAGGGCAGATTTATTCTCTCCAGGTTACACCTTGTTTGGTGTCGGAGGAATGGCCCAGGGTGGGGAGTAGTCCAGGCTCAGTAATCAGGGACAGTTATTCCTCGAGGGCAGACTCATTCTCTCTAGGTTACACTTTGTTTAGTGTCGGAAGAATGGCCCAAGGTGGGGAATAGTCCAGGACAGTCATTCCTTAGGGAAGACTCATTCCCTCTAGGTTACACTTTGTTTAGTGTCGGAGGAATGGCCCAGGGTAAGGAATGGTCCATACATTTCTTGAGGGTAGAGTCATTCTCTCCAGGTTACACTTTTTTTAGTGTCAGAAGAATGGCCCAGGGTCGGAAATGGTCCAGGTTCAGAAATCAGAAACAATCTTTCTTCCTTGGTTGAGAAGAATGGGGCAGATAGCCCATTATTGATATTCTATGTTGAGGGCAGACATTCTTTCAGACCTCACATATGTGAGTGAAAGATTGGCCCAGATGATTGTTATTGATGTTCTATATTGAGGGCAGACATTCTTTCAGATCTCATAGACGTGAGTGAAAGATTGGCCTAGTTGATCATTGTTGATATTCTATACTGAGGGAAGACACTCTTTCAGATCTCGCAAACGTGAGTGAAAGATTGGCCCAGTTGATTCAATTTTTATGATAACATTGTTTCTATGCAGATGAAGACTACTGTGGTGGCAAACATTATTTCAGATCTCACAGACGTGAGTGAAAGATTGTCCCATATAATACAGTTTTTATCATAACATTGTTTCTATGCTGGATGCTTGATCAGGGGATCAAATTTTGCTCAATTTTCAAAGTGCTCGGAATACGACAAAAACATTACCATTGCGTCCGTCTCATCTTCCTGATTCCAGCGGTATATTTATTTTCTCAAACAGAGTTCGTATGGAGAAGATATCGCGATCTATTCGCCAAGCCAAACAGGCAAAAATTTGATGCTAATTGTACCTGTCCGTACAGTCTGTATAGTCCATACGGTCTGACATGGAAGGGTCGTATAGACCATACGGTGATGACATGGAAGTCATTTATTGGTTGATTGCTGACGAGTTGGATGTTGACACGTGTCCGGTTGGTGGAAAATGATATGAGGACACGTGGCCCAATCCATGGGTGCCACGTGTACCCCTCATTATTTGGTTTATGTGTTATATAAAATGTAATGGGAGTCCACGTGGTTCGACCCCCGGACCTCCCCTCCTATGCAAAGACTTCACAACTTTCCGCTAACCACTATGCCGGCCTTGTTCCTTGTTTCATATATCAACGCGCATATATTTAAACTTGATTGTTGTATTCAATGGAAAGGGGGGCGAGCCGGGGCTTAGCCCCGACCCGTGGTTTCATTCCAAAACATATGACCATTGTAAAAGCCAAATTGCGCGCAAATTGTAATTGCATACATATATACCATATGTTACATTGTATTAAACATATGCGTGCGGGGTTTGAGCCATAACCAACGGTTAAATGCACGGGGTTATAACTCGTGGTTTTGTTATATAACCGGTGGATTAAAACGTGTGGGAGTTATATGGTTTGAAACAGGAATAACGACTTAACCACTTGTTTGCCTAGCGCATGGTCATATGCGCCATACGCCCAGGTGTCGAGGCGGTTAGGGGCTGGCGCGCCCTTAACTGTCCTACGGTTTGCACCATTGGTACGGTTGCGCCCGGTGTTGGGTTTTTGCGCTTAAATAAGCGTGGGAGCCAGGTTCATTCAAGGAGGGTGCGAATTGTAGAACCAGAGACAACAAGCTTGAAGAGGGAGACTTCCAGGAGGCCTAACTTCTTCATTTTTCGACTGATTGAGGTGCCGAAAGAGCCCAGACAGGGGTTTTGGGATGCTGGGAAGCCATTGGTGCAGTCGGTTTGTTAGTTTGAGCATTGTAATACATGTTTTTGAGCACTTTTTGAGCAATTAATAATAATGATCCATTGGAAGCTGGACCAGGAGATGTAGCCCATAAGAGGGGTGAACTCCTTTATCAATTGTTGTGCATATGTGTTTATGTTCAATGTTTATGCTGCTGTCTATGTATAATTTTTATAAGTAATCCTATATTTTATGTGTTGCAAATTGATCATTTTTCTTTAAACACATAACATTCACTTGCAATAAGTTTTCAAGTTTTTCAAGTCTTCTTCATTTTTAGATCAAGTTGGTATCAGAGCACTAGTTTTGAAGACTTGATTGTTTGCAAGTTTTGTTTCTGATGCTCACAAGGTTGAAACTCACAAGAAGAGAAGGTCAACTTGTGGAGCCAAGTTCTTATCCGACAAGGAGGAAGCAACTTCATTCACCACAAGTTTCAGAGAGACATTCACCAAGCATGGCTCATGCAGATGATCATGAACGTGTCCTGGCTGAAGAGGAAGATTTCATACAGACTATCATACAATTGAGAGATATGATGAAGGTCATGATGGAACGGAACATAATGTCTCAGGGTGAAGGCTCCAACCCTTCAATGCATAAGGGAGGCGGTGGTGAAAATACTCCAAATAGAGATGGAGGGAATGGTGCTTCTCCACCACCCTCTCCTCCATCTTCTTCTTCTTGTTCTTCTTCTTCTACCAGTTTGAAACATATTCCAAATGGGCATGGTAAAACTCCTTCACAAATTCCTTCATTAAAGCTTGATATAAAATTTGAGTTGCCACTTTATAATGGAGAAGTTAACGCTGAAAAGTTAGATAACTAGATACATCAAATTGAAGTCTATTCTAGAATACAAAAGATTCAAGATGATGAAAC
>ML779974.1:353906-376474 GCA_009831015.1 Picea engelmannii
TTCTGATCGGGATTCTCGATTTGTTGGAAGTTTTTGGTCGAGTTTGTGGGCACTCATGGACACCAAGCTTAAGAAGAGCATAGCTTTTCATCTGTAGACAGATGGTCAGAAAGAGGTGGTGAATTGTACAGTGGTACATCTTCTTCATGCTTATTGCAGCAAGCATCCTAAGCTTTGGGATGAACATTTACACTACATTCAGCATGCGTACAATCGAGCTAAGCACTCTTCGACTCAAACGTCGCCATTTGAGGCATGTTTTGGCTATTTGCCCAAGTCACCTTTAGATTTTATCTTTGGGAAAGATATTGTTGTTGATGGGAAATATGATATTGATCGGGCAAAGAAGTTCATTGAACAAATTCAGTCGATACATCAGGTGGTGCAAGAGCATTTGGAAAAGAGTCAGGCCAAGTACAAAATGAGAGATGACAAGCATCGTGTTGATCACAGTTTCAAAGTTGGTGATGAAGTGTGGCTTTACATTAGCAAGGAGAGGCTTAAAGGAGTAGGTAAGAAGTTGAAACTGATTCGATATGGTCCCTTCAAGATTGTTGACAAGATTGGTAACAATTCTTTTCGTTTAGATTTGCCTCCATATATGCAGATGTATGCAGTTGTTAATGTTGAGAATTTTAAGTTGTATGAGCCTCCATTGATTGATGATCAAGGAGAGCATGTACAGATTCCTTCCATTGATGATTTTTCTCCAGAGTATCTAACAAAACTACAGGAAGACACCATCCTTGACAGGAGAATGCGAACTTCGAAGCGAGGAAATGTTGAGTATTTGCGAGTTGGTATTAAAGGGACTAATCCAAGCAAGGCCAAGTGGATTGAGGTTGGAAGGGTGAGGGAAATTTACCCTCATCTTCACATAGACTGAGATAGTCTTTTGGTGGTCCAAAAGCTTCCCAATGGGGACGTGTGATAAGGGGATCAAATTTTGCTCAATTTTCAAAGTGCTCGGAATATGACGAAAACAGTGCCATTGCATCCGTCTCATCTTCCTGATTCCGACGGTATATTTATTTTCTCAAACGGAGTCTGTATGGAGAAGATATCACGATCTGTTCACCAAGACAAACAGGCAAAAATTTGATGCTGACTGTACCTACTGTACAGTCCATGCAGTCCGTACGGTCTGACATGGCAGGGTCGTACAGACTGTACAGTGATGATGTGGTAGTCGTTTATTGGTTGATTGCTGATGAGTCGGATGTTGACACGTGTCTGGTTGGTGGCAAATGATATGAGGACACGTGGCCCAATCCATGGGCGCTACATGTCCCCCTCATTATTTGGTTTATGTGTTATATAAAATGTAATGGGAGTCCACGGGGTTCGACCCCTGGACCTCCCCTCCTATGCAAAGACTACACAACTTTCTACTAACCACTATGCCGGCCTTGTTCCTTGTTTCATATATCAACGCGCATATATTTAAACTTGATTGTTGTATTCAATGGAAAGGGGGGAGGGCCGGGGCTTAGCCCCGACCCGTGGTTTCATTCCACAACATATGACCATTGTAAAAGCCAAATCGTGCATGAATTGTAATTGCATACATATATACCATATGTTACATTGTATTAAACATATGCGCACAGGGTTTGAGCCATAACCAACGGTTAAATGCGCGGGGTTATAACCTGTGGTTTTGTTATATAACTGGTGGATTAAAACACACAGGAGTTATATGGTTTGAAATGAGAATAATGACTTAACCACTCATTTGCCTAGCGCGCGGTCATATGCGCCATACGCCTAGGTGCCGAGGCGGTTAGGGGCTGGTGCGCCCTTAACCGTCCTACGGTTTGCACCGTTGGCACGGTTGCGCCCGGTGCTGGGTTTTTGCGCTTAAATAAGCGTGGGAGCCAGGTTCATTCAAGGAGGGTGTGAATTGTAGAACCAGAGACAACAAACTTGAAGAGGGAGACTTCCAGGAGGCCTAACTTCTTCATTTTTCTACCGATTGAGGTGCCGAAAGAGCCCAGACAGGGGTTTTGGGATGCTGGGAAGCCATTGGAGCAGTCGGTTTGTCAGTTTGAGCATTGTAAGACATGTGTTTGAGAACTTTTTGAGCAATTAATAATAATGATCCATTGGAAGCTGGACCAGGAGATGTAGCCCATAAGAGGGGTGAACTCCTTTATCAATTGTTGTGCATATGTGTTTATGTTCAATGTTTATGCTGCTGTCTATGTATAATTTGCATAAGTAATCCTATATTTTATGTGTTGCAAACTGATCCTTTTGCTTTAAGCACATAACATTCACTTGCAATAAGTTTTCAAGTTTTTCAAGTCTTCATTTTTAGATCAATGCTCTCAAATGTTTGTTATGAAGACTATATGACAGTAGATAAGGAATACTGCGGTGAATATGTTTCACTGTTCACAACTATACGTTGTTGATCAAGTACTTGTGTGTTACTTGATGTGGTAGTTAACCACTGGATTGTAGTTGTGTACTACTATGAATAGACACAGGTGTGTTCTATCCTTGTTCTAAATGCCTTGAAGACTATCAGCAGATTATTGGAGATGATGATCATTCAGATGAATGATTAATAGAGATTTTCTAGACGGAAAATAGTTCAGAGATTTTACTCCTCTTGTATCACTCCATGGTGAGAGTGACTTATCCAACATCATATCTAACTACTCAAATGAAGTATGGTTACGAGAGATGATGCAGTTGATAATGACAGTGATGCTCATGATCTAGTTATGAAATAGTTTAGATGACTATATTGATGCTACCGGGTAAATGGTATGTTTTGTGCTCAAGTCCATTACCTATAAATACCTCTCTAGCTAGGAGGGAGTGTTAATATTATGGTAGTTGCGGGAGGTATTTACCCCCACATGTGAACCTGACGAGAATAGAAGACTCCGGGAAGCAAGAGAAACCTTAATGAATTGGATAATAATCCTAGAAGCCTTGTCGGCTCAAGAAGATAATTTATATTAGGCTATTAGCCTCCAAGAGAAGAAGTTGGCCAGAATTAATAATAATATGCTGAACAGACACATACCCAGAAGGAGAAGTTGGCCCCAGCAAACTGGCAAGATTACTATAAATACAAGGTGCTAGTTCTCATTTGACAACATCTCAGAATTGCAGTTTTGCAGTTTGGTGCGCACTGCAGTTGCAGTTTGGTGCGCAGGTTTGGAGGGAGAGCTGGTGCAGCTGCAGCAGTAGCAAGTTCTTAGTTTTGTCTTGAATATCTCTTGTCTAGGGTTTGGAACATCTGATCAGTCTTTTGTGATGCGCTATCCTAGGGGATTGATGCACTACTCTTTGTTTGGCTATCTAGCATAGGGTTTGCTTCCGGAGGAATTCTCAGGTCAAGGTTAAGGTGCTTGGAGGGAGGCTTCGGCCTGTGGTTGGGTAATGAGGGTATCGTCAATGGTAAAATGAGCACACCATATTCTATATTCTAACAAAGATTACTCCCAAATTAGCTTAGTCTTTGTCCATAATATATGTTTTATTTTTAAGAGGTCGCCCCCAAGATAGGAGTAAAATTAAGTCTTGTGGGGGGGAGGGAGATATAAATCTAAAGGTAGATCTAAATCCCCATGAAAATATTTTAGGAAATGTTGGAAATGTGGTAAAGATGGGAATTATAAGAAATATTGCAGGTCTAAGAATGTTGATAAAGGAAAGGGATCGGATGATACCTCTTCCATAGAAGAAAAAATCTCCACATAAGAAAGAGGTGATGTTTACTTGGCATCTATTAATACACATGTATATCATGATGTATGGCTAATTAACTTAGGTGCATCATTTCATATGACCCCTCACAAGGAGTGGTTTAGTGAATATGAAAAGTATGATGATGGTGATGTCTTCCTAGGATATGACTCTAAAAGAAAAATCATAGCACGTGGAAAGGCTAAGTTGTTGTTGAAAGATGGAAGGATTAGAACTCTCCCTAGAGTTCTACACATTCCAGATCTAGACAAGAGCCTAATATATGTAAGTAAGTTGGATGATGTAGGTGTGGATACTTTATTGGGAAGGGAACTTGCGAGATGTTACAAGGAGAAATGGTGTTGATTGATGGTGTCCACCCAGGCACCTACCTCAGCAGGTCATGCGCCTGACCTCCCGGTCTTAAGGATCATTCAACTTTCTCCCTCGAGCCCGAATGGCTCTTCTGATTCCCACTGGAATCTCCTTCGAAATGGACCCACAGGTCTTTCCTTCACCCTGTCACGGCCTTCTGGATGACCATGAACAAACTCCCCACAGGGAATGTAATATCAGGTTTCGGGGTTTCATGGTTCCCGACGTTGAGAGTTCTTTACCTCTTGAATCCCCGATCTCCGATGAATAGATTTGTCGATGCGCCTTTTACGTGTTAGCCCTCTTGGCTAGAATCCTGGCCCATATGACCAGAATTCATAAGACCACAGCCTTATCTTCTTTCAGGATTTTGGACTTCGAAATCCCGATGTGCTCCAATTTCCGTTAGTCCCTCCGGACTAGACCTTTGGTCCATGCTACCTCCCATTATATGACCACATTCATACCTCCCATCGGGGTTTCGGACTTTCCAATGTCCAAATACACTCGTCCTCAGGATTCGCGATCCCTCGAATCTCGATTTCCTGTCGTGACGTCAACTAGCAACTCCTATCCCCCTTTAGCCTAATCAACGGTCATGATTTCCTATGAGACCAACGGCTCCAGATCTCCCTCGAGACTTTGGGGTTTCAAATGTCAAAAAACATTTGCCCACGGGACTACTGATCTTTCAAATCCCGGTTCTCTGCTATGCTGACAGCTGGCTCCCACAATGGCACTTCCCTCCTTATCGGGGTTTCGGACTTCGCGATTCCGAAATGCCCAAACCTCTTGTCACTAGGATTCCCAATATCCCGATGACCAAAACGCTGATAGATGACCTCCTGTCGAGACTTTCCCCGATGAATCCTATTGTTGCCACGCGTCCTCTCAAGATGGACGGTTCATATTTCTCCTCGCATTTTCGAGACTTCTGATGTCCCAATTTTCACGACATCAGGAACTTTGATTTCTCGATGTCTGGTTCCCGGATCTCCAGAATGGACGATCACATGAAACGCGTCCTCTCTCAGATGGATGGCCCAGATTTGTGTCGAGGTTTTAAAGGTGGACTTAACCGATCTCTTGTCCACGGGAATGTTGATATCCCGACTCCCGATGCCTCAATGTCCGCCACGCATCTCCACAAATGGAGGACTCTGATCCTTCCCGGGACTTTTACCATGAAAAATTCTCTATCTTCTGCTCTCGTAACTCTCTATTTCCCTAACCCCGACGCCTTGGTATCCTAATTCCTCTCGAGGTTCTTAATCTTCTCACGAGGGTTTAAACCCCGTGTAACGCCTATCATATCGAACGACTGACGGGTAACTGATCAACGATCCAATGACTCACGACCCCTGGAGCTTCAACTCCAAACACGGCCGTAACCTCCTTGCTTCTTTGGTAGATCCAACGACTCATGGGATTTTTCAAATATTCTCCACAAGATCCTAACCATCGATCTCTTCCTCTTTGATTTTTTCTATGGGGTGAACCCGTTATTCCTCTGTGAAAACTGGTCCTCCTACGCGTAACTTTGCAACTCTTGTTCAAACACTCCCATGGCACAACCTCTTTGTGATTCTCTTCGACAAGCTTGAAAGCCTTGTCCTTCCTGAGCTTCACACAAATTATGAGTCTTCAAGAAGACTCTTGTGCACACCCCTTGCGACAATCCTCAAACACTTCCAAGTGTTGAGTTCTTTCAACTCTACGCACACCTGCAACAGTAGTCCTTCAATGCTTCGCTCAGATTCACAACTGAGACTTTCCTTAGCCTGCGCACTCCTTGCATGACTCCTATAACCCAATTTCACTTCTGGGTGAACGAGAACAAGAGTTAAACTATCTGAGCCTTCTCTCAACGCACTCCTTGCGGACGACTTCAACTGCACTCCTTGCAAGAATCCTTGCTCAAATAGAGAAACAATTGAAACTCATTTCTTCTACTTCCTTTCAGACTTCACTTAGAACATGAAATCATATACACAACATATCAAAGAAAATGTATAACAGGAAGCAAACATTCATGAGCATATCAATCAACACACATACACAGAGAACAACACAACGCCATGAACTTGAATCAACTTCTTCTATTAATCCAAATAACTGTACATGGGTGTTTCTACACAGCTCTCTGCTTCTCTTCTATGTTCCAATGCTTCTAACTATCCAGAATAATGTTACAATGCACAATGAGGATGTCTATATCCCATTTCCATCTTGCACTCTCAAACAGTCTAATCTAGAATTAATTTTCTATCTACCTGCATTAACTACTATAAATGCCTCCATCTACTTCAGACCAGAGTGAGGTGCTCAAGGTATGATTCCATTATACCAAGGCGCCTTCATTAAATGATCTCATTTATATTTGGCGCATCAACTTCAAGGGAAAAATCAAAAAATTGGCTGGGTTTGTCCAACTGTCCTTTGTCTTCTGCACTGGCTCACATGATGTGAGGGATGCTCCTGCATCATGCTCCCTCGCTTGAAAATTTTCATGGGCTTCTATCCATGAGCTCCTGCATGGTCTGTCCATGCTTCAGAATCTTTTCTTCATTTTCTCAGCTGGCATCTTCAACTGGATGGTCCTTCCACTTGACCAAATATTCAAAGTATTCTTTCCTTCTGGTCTTCTTGTTGACTCTCTTGTCCAGTATGCACTCCATCTGTGATCTCTCTGAAACTAGCATCTGTTTTTTCCACTGAACCTCTGGCTGTTCACTTTCTGCTCCTGTTTCCTCAAGTTTATATGGGTATAAATCTGAGACATTGAATATCATAGAGATTCCGATCCCATCGGGTAATTCAATCTCATAAGCATTCTCTCCAATTTTCTTCAAGACCTTGCATGGTACGATTTTCTTCATCTTCAATTTATTGTATGTTCCTCTCGGGAACCTTTCTCTTCTCATGTGCACTAGAATCAATTCACCAACCTCAAATTGGAGTCGTCTTCGATGCTGATATTCTCTCCACTTATACTCCTGACTTGAATTCTGCAGTCGCTCCTTCACCCAGTTGTGAAGTTCTTTCATCGCCTCCGCGAATTCTTCTGCACTAGCGCTCCTAGTAGCAGTCTGTTCTGAATTTCTCAATTCAGAAACTCCTCTCGGCTGTGTGCCATATACAATCTGGAATGGACTCTGGCCTGTGCTTCGATTCACTATGTCGTTACATGCAAACTCTGTCTGCGAAAATATATTGTCCCAACTGCTGTGGTGCTCCGCCACCAGGCTCCTTAGAAAGTCTCCTAGACTTCTCTTCACCACTTCTATCTGTCCATCCGTCTGAGGATGATAAGCTGAACTAAACAACATGTTAGTCCCTAGCTTCTTCCATAATTTCCTCGAAAAGTGCCCTATGAACTTTGTATCTCTGTCCGAAACAATACTCCTTGGTAAGCTGTGAAGTTGAACGACTTCTTTGAAAAACAAATTCATGATGTGCGTCGTGTCACTAGTTTTCTAACATGGGATAAAATGTGCCATCTTGGAAAATCTATCCATTACCACAAAGATCGAATCAAATCCTCTTTGCATCTTTGGCAATCCCAATATGAAATCCATGCTAATTTCATCCCACGACTTCTCAGGTATTGGCAATGGTTGATAAAAACCCGCATTCTGCTTCCTTCCCTTTGAATGCTGGCAAATTCTGCATCGGTCTACAAACCTCTTGACCTATGATTTCATCCCTGGCCAAAAGTATGACTTTCTCAGCTTCGCAAATGTCTTATCATGACCGAAGTGTCCGGCCAATCCTCCGCTGTTTTTCTCCTTCAGCAGATTCTCCCTCATGGAACAATTTGGAATACACAGTTGATTGCCTTTAAATAGCAATCCTTCCTGGATCATGTATTTTGCCCATTTGCTGCTATCTCTGAGAACTGGATTCTTGGCTGATTCATACGCTTCCTTAAAGTCTGGATCATCTGCATACATGTCTCTGAGATCATCAAAAACTAACGTCCTGACTTTGAACTCCTGCAACAGCAAACACTTCCTGCTCAAAGCATCAACAACTTTGTTAGCAGTATCAGAAATATGTTTTATCACAAAAGTGAAATTCTGCATGTATTCAACCCATTTAACATGCCTCTGATTCAACTTTTCCTTTTGAGTCACAAAATGCAATGCATGGTTATCACTATATAAAACAAATTCCTTTGGAATCAAATAGTGCCTCCATTTCTTCAATGCCTGGATGATGGAATAAAACTCCTTATCATATGTGGAATACTTCACCTTCGCTTCATTCAGCTTCTCGCTGAAATATGCAATTGGTCTGTCATCTTGACTTAAGACTTCTCCTATTGCAAACCCGCTTGCATCACATTTCACCTGAAATGTCTTTTGAAAATCCGGCAACACCAGAATTGGTTGTTCCGTAATCTTTCGTTTCAACAAATTGAAACTCTTCTCAGCCTCTTCAGTCCAGTGAAAAGATTTATGTCTTTTCTTCACTGTATCCAGCATTGCTGCACTAAGTCCACTGAAATTCCTAATGAATTTTCAGTAGAAGCTAGCCAACCCATGAAAACTTCTCACCTCAAATATGTTCCTCGGTGATGGCCAATTCTTGATTACCTCCACCTTATCTGGATCCATCCTCAACTCATTTTCTGAAATAACAAATCCCAAGTAAATGAGTTATGTCTTCATGAATGAGGACTTCTTTATGTTTATTAACAGCTTCTCTTGCTGTAATCTCTTCATCACAATGGCCAAATGCTTTAGATGTTCAACCTCTGTTTTACTGAAAATCAGTATATCATCCAGATATACGATAACAAATCTTCCGATGAAATCCTTCAGGACTTCATTCATCAACCTCATAAAGGTACTTGACACATTTGTTAAGCCAAACGACATAACAAGCCATTCATACAAACCTTCGCTTATCTTGAATGATGTTTTCCATTCATCACCTTCTCTCATGCGAATCTGGTGATATCCACTCTTTAAATCAATCTTTGAAAATAATTTTTCTCCACTTATGATTTGGATTATTTTCGGCATGAAATGAGAGAGGAGATATAATAAAGAAATGCATAGAGATATTGAAGATATTCAATAACATAACAGAAATGTATCAGAGATGCAACCATAAACATAGATATACAATAATATACAATTTCTATTAATCAAAGAAATGTACAGAGACTGTAAAAATACAGAGTGAAAGACTCGCTAGAATGGTGGCAGCTTATCTCTGAGAAGAGATGTGACGACTACTCACATTCATGAGAAGATGATTACAATGAGGCTCTGAAGGAATTTTTACAATAAATGGGAATGCCAAAAGTCCTAGACATCCAAAAACATTAACACTAGGAGATGAAGTGCCAAAAGTCATGTGGGCACCGTTTGGGTAAGTGAGTACATCAAATTCCCGGGGTCGTAACTTTTGCATACGATCTCCGTTTTAGGCGTGTGATAGCTTGTTGGAAAGGTATCATCGAGGAGATTCATTTTGGGCACTCAATTATGCCTTTTTATATAATTGAGAACCTCAATCTCGAAAAAAATTCATTTGGACCCTCAAAATGGCCCCGAAAGTTAAAACCTGCTAGAAATAGTAAATTGCCAAAATTGCGAGAAAGTCGTTTTGAGCCATTTGGAAAAGGTGGGTGGCCACCGATATCCACCTGGATCAACTTAAGAAATCCATCAAATCATCCATCCTTGGCAATGGAAATCTATACCTGATAGTTATCTTATTAATCGCCCTTGAATCAGTGCACATCCTCCAGCCTCCGTCTTTCTTCAGACTGAGTACCATTGGAACAACACATAGACTCAAGCTTTCCCTGACCAAACCTTTGTCCAACAAATCCTGGACTTGTCTTTTGACCTCTTCATTCTCCTGCGGCGTCAATCTGTATGCAGCTTTGTTTGGTAAAATGGCTCCGGGTATGAGATCGATATGATGACTCATACTTCTCATCGGTGGCAACGAATGAGGTAATTCGTCCACTACTGTATTAGCAAACTCTTCCAGCAGTCCCTGAACTTCTTTTGGAAAATCATCCACTCTTGTGCTAGTCAGAACAATCTTCAATTTTCTGACCATAATGAACTGTGGATCCTCCTTCTTATTAACCTCGGTAAGGAGTTCCTTCCCACTCATGAGAAGTACTTTGTTGCTTAATTCCGGCTTCACCTCCTTATCCTTTATTGGACATAACATGTGTGTCCCCCCATTCTTCTTCTCCAGGGTGTATGTGTTCATCCTCCCATCATGAATCACATTTCTATCATATTGCCATAGTCTACCCAACAATAGATGACAAACATCCATAGGAATAACATCACTTAAAATCTTATCATTATATCTCCCTATCTTAAATTCAACTAAACACTGTTTGGTGACATTTACCTGATGTCCTTTTTATAGCCACGAAACTTTATATGGACTTGGATGATCATTCATTTCTAACTCCAACTTTTCTACCATCTCAGTTGAAATGAAATTATCAGTGCTACCACTGTCCACAATGACCTTGCATGCCCAACCTTTGTCCTTGCAAGCTATTCTGAAAAGTCTGTTCCTTTGGACTGAACTTTCCACTTCTTTCTCTGGTGTCAAAAGGACTTTTTGCATCATCAACGATCTTCCACCTTCAGCGTCTTCTGCCTCAACATCTTGCCTTTGTGTCTCGGTGATGTAAGTTTCTCTAGTTTCTTTCTTTTTCTCTAGACACTCGTAAGACTTGTGCCCATTCTTTCCACATGTGAAGCATGTGATTACTCCACCTCTTCCTCTTCCTCTACCTCTAGTACGAGGAAACCTATTATTATCAGCATATCCTCCTCTTTGATCAGTATGTTGTTCTCTCTGTTCAGCATATCGCTGCCCTCGCTATGAGGTTCCACCTCTCTCAGTACGAGTCTGAGGTTTCTTCCAGTCATCCCTGGGCTTATGGGTTCTTTCCTGGGAAACTGGTTTGCCTCTGGGCTGACTCCTGCCTCGGCCCCTCTGACTTTGCTTTCGTCTCATCTTCTCTTCCTCTTTCAAAGCCATTTCATAATCATCCTCCACCATTCGGATGGTTTCCATGCTCATTTCATCCTGAATCTCATATCTCAGGCCATTCATATACCTGGTCACTTTTTCGTCATTACTTTCGCGATGACTTGCCCTGATATTCAACCTGTAAAATTCCTCAGTATATTCCTTCACTGTCATCAGCTTCTGTCTTAGGTTCTGCATCCTCCTGAACAGAGAAATTTGATAGTCCCTGGGGATGAATTTTTCCTTCATCTTTGCAATCATCCTGTCCAAGCTCTTAATTTTCTGCTTGCCCTGGCAACGCCTGTCAGCTTGTAGTTCATCCCACCACAAGGCTGCATGTCCTTTTAATCTCGTGACGGCATGCCTGAATTTCTTGTCCTCTTTGATATCTTCATAGTCAAAATAGGTCTCTAGAGCTCTAATCCAGTCTAGAATTTCTTCTACATCCAGATTTCCCTCATAAACTAGAATGTCCATTTTTACCTTTGCATCCATTCTTGCAACATCTTTAAGTAAGAATTCATTTGCTGCATCTTCTGTTGGGATTTCTTCTTCTCCATGTCCAACATCATCTTCATTTTCAGACTCACTGATATATCCTACATTAGTTGTGCGCCTTTGTCTTATCTCCATGTCCACAACTCTAGCGCGTAAGTTATGCAGATCTCTTTCTACTTCTGGATTCTGCACTTGTTTACCCCTTCCTCTCAGGTTTTCCCTTTCCTCCTCTGGATCGGGTGATTTTCTATCCCTTCTCCTTGGCAGCATGGAAAATTCTCCCTTTCTTCCTGCTACAAAAATCAAAGAAGCTTTTCTGGGCTCTGATACCACTTGATGGCGTCCACCCAGACACCTACCTCAGCAGGTCCCGCGCCTGACCTCTCGGTCTTAAGGATGGTTCAAATTTCTCCCTCGAGCTGGAATGGATCTTCTGATTCCCACTAGAATCTCCTTCGAAATGGACCCAAAGGTCTTTCCTTCACCCTGTCACGGCCTTCTGGGCGACCATGAACAAACTCCCCACAGGGAATGTAATATCGGGTTTCGGGGTTTCGTGGTTCCCGACGTTGAGATTTCTTTACCTCTTGAATCCCCGATCTCCGATGAATAGATTTGTCGATGTGCCTTTTACACGTTAGCCCTCCTAGCTAGAATCCTGGCCCATATAACTAGAATTCATAAGACCGCAACCTTATCTTCTTTCGGGATTTTGGACTTCGAAATCCCGATGTGCTCCAATTTCTGTTAATCCCTCTGTACTAGACCTTTGTTCCACGTGACCTCCCCTTATATGACCACAGTCATACCTCCCATCAGGGATTCAGACTTTCCAATGTCCAAATACACTATTCCTCAGGATTCGCGATCCCTCGAATCTTGATTTCCCGTCGTGACGTCAGCTAGAAACTCATGTCCTCCTTTAGCCTGATCAACGGTCATGATTACCTATGAGACCAACGGCTCCAGATCTCCTTCGGGACTTCGGGGTTTCAAATGTCAAAAAACATTTTCCCACGGGACTACCGATCTTTCGAATCCCGGTTCTCTGCTATGCTGACAGCTGGCTCCCACAATGGCACTTCCCTCCTTATCGGGGTTTCGGACTTCGCGATTCCGAAATGCCCAAACCTCTTGTCACCAGGATTCCTGATATTCCGATGACCAAAATGCCGATAGACAACCTCCTATCGGGACTTTCCCCGATGACTCCGATTTCTGCCACGCGTCCCCTCAAGATGGATGGTTCAAATTTCTCCTCGTGTTTCAAGACTTTTGATGTCCTGATTTTCACGACCTCAGGAACTCTGATTTCCTGAGCGTCGATATCCTGATGTTTAGTGCCCGGATCTCCGGAATGGACGATCACGTGATATGTGTCCTCTCTCAGATGGACGGCCTAGATTTGTGTCAGGGTTTTCAAGGTGGAATTACCCAATATCCTGTCCACAGGAATGTCGATATCCCGACTCCCGATGCCTCGATGTCCACCACGCATCTCCACAAATGGACGGCTCTGATCCTTCCCGAGACTTTTACCATGAAAAATTCCTGATCTTCTTCTCTCGTGACTCTCGATTTCCCAAACCCTGACGCCTCGATATCCGAACGCCTCTCGGGGTTCTTACTCTGCTCACGAGGGTTTAAAACCTTTGCAACTCTTGTCAGATCGGACGGCTGACGGGTAACTGATCAACGATCCAACGACTCACGACCCTTGGAGCTTCAACTCCAAATGCGGTCATAACCTCCTTGCTTCTTTGGTAGATCCAATGGCTGGTGGGATTTTTCAAATCTTCTCCACAAGATCCTAACCATTGATCTCTTCCTCTTTGATGTTTTCTATGGGGTGAACCCAGTATTCCTCTGTGAAAACTGGTCCCCCCACGCGTAACTTTGCAGCACCTCTTCAAACACTCCCACGACACAACCTCTCTGTGATTCTCTTCGGCAAGCTTGAAAGCCTTGTCTTTCCTTAGCTTCACACAAATTATGAGTCTTCAAGAAGACTCTTGCGCACACCCCTTGTGAAAATCCTCAAACACTTCCAAGTGTTGAGTTCTTTCGACTCTACACACACCTGCAGCATCAGTCCTTCAATGCTTCACTCAGATTCACAACTGAAACTTTCTTTAGCCCACACACTCCTTGCATGGATCCTATAACCCAATTTCACTTCTGGGTGAATGAGAACAAGAGTTAAACTATCTGAGCCTTCTATCAATGCACTCCTTGCGGACGACTTCAAATGCACTCCTTGCAGGAATCCTTGCACAGATAGAGAAACAATTGAAACTCATTTCTTCTACTTCCTTTTAGACTTCACTTAGAACATGAAATCATATACACAACATATCAAATAAAATGTATAACAGGAAGCAAACATTCATGAGAATATCAATCAACATACATACATAGAGAACAACACAATGCCATGAACTTGAATCAACTTCTTCTATTAATCCAAATAACTGTACATGGGTGTTTCTACACAACTTTCTGCTTCTCTTCTATGCTCCAATGCTTCTAACTATCCATAATAATGTTACAATGCACAATGAGGGTGTCTATATCCCGTTTCCCTCTTGCACTCTCAAACAGTCTAATCTAGAATTAATTTTCTATCTACCTGCATTAACTACTATAAATGCCTCCATCTACTTCAGACGAGAGCGGGGCGCTCAAGGTCTGATTCCATTATACCAAGGGGCCTTCATTAAATGATCTCATTTATATTTTGCGCATCAACTTCAAGGGAAGAATCAAAAATTTGGTTGGGTTTGTCCAGCTATCCTTTGTCTTCCATGCTGTCTCACTTGATGTGAGGGATGCTACTGCATCATTGATGAAGGGAGTTTGGTGTGGAAATATGTACAAGTTATTAGGAAGAACTTGTACTCATGGGTGTAACAATTCTTTTTTCACCGAGCATATAAATAAATAAGATCTGATCCATACTGGCCTTGGAAAGAGGACCATGATGTGGCATAAAAAATTGGGCCATTTTGGAGAAAAAGGCCTTTGAACACTACACAATAAAGGTATGGTTGATGGTATTTCTAGTTGCACCTTAAATTTTAATTTCTATGAACATTTCATATATGGTAAAAAAAATTGATTAGCATTCCCATCTTGTGCTACAATCTCAAAGAGGATCTTAGAGTTGATACACAATGATGTGTTTCGAATTGTGTCTGTTCCATCACTAGGTAAATGTGTGTATTATGTTTCATTCATAGAATATTTCTCAATGAACACATGGATTTATTTTCTTAGAAATAAATATGATGTATTTCATAAATTTAAAGAGTTTAAGGCTCTGGTAGAAAATCAGACACTGAAGAAAATAAAGGTGTTGAAGAAAGATAATGTAATGAACCTAATCTGAACCCCATTTGTAATTGTACATATAGGCTGGTGAGTCATTGGTCCCAATTGTAAATTTAAATCTACATATAGGATGGTGATCCATTGGCACCAAGTTTTGTTTTTGCCCGCACCTAAGTAATGCATGAGGATTGTTATCAAAGAAAGGGTGTGCACATTTCATAGTGTTGTGCACACCTTTTTAAGTGTGTGTGGTTTGCATATCAATGGAAGAGTGTTCATATTCCACAGTTTTTTGTGCACTCAAGTAAATGCACAAGGACTACCATGAAATTTGCATTGAATTAATATATATGTATGTATGCATGCATCTATGCATGTATGTATATGTATTTGAGCCCATAGAGCCTTTGTGGTTATTTGGATGGTGAGTCGAGATGCAAATAGGTCAATGTGCTTATCCTTGTACAATGTAATCACACTCAAGTTATTAATAATATCACATCATTGCATGTAAACAGATTGGAAAAAAAGAGACGGGGGATAAAATCCATTGAAAAATGGAAAAGTGGGGGATAAGCCAAGGGGATTAAGTCCAAGGGAGTATCTTATTAATATTTATAAAAAGTGTAATTTATGGGTAATTATTTATCCTAATCTCATGAGGGATGCAACCAAGTTACCATGTGGCTAAAGCTAATTCTGAGGGTGACAAGTTTCCAATTATAACCATGCAATATATATTGTTGGCCTTAGTGTAATTCAAGGGGATTATCACTCATTTTATTGATGATTCAGACAAACTTTCTCTATGAAGGAATATGTATTTTGTTGTAACTTACTTTCATTTCTTAACCCTGTTCTTGGGAAGACCTATTTATTGTCAAAGAGGCGGGTTGTCAAGCTCATGAGCATTTTCTCGAGGTTAGATATTTTTTGTCGAAGAGGTGGATTGTTATGCTTGTGAGAATTCTCTCTAGTTAAGATATTTTTTGTTGAAGAGGTGGGTTGTTAGGCCCATGAGCATTCTCTCTAGGTGAGATATTTACTTTCAAAAAGGTTGGTTGTCAAGCCCGTGAACATTCTCTTCGGGTGAGATATTTGTCAGGAATTTTTCCCTAGTGCATTGGGCATTAGATGCATAGATTTGAGACTTCCTCTCTGACATGTTGTTGATCCCATGGAAGGGAAATGAGGCATATGAAGGACTACTAAGTAGAGAAGTGGCACACTTCCTAGGGTGGGATAGGCATGTGGGGAATGAGGGAATGTATACTATTTGTCACAGTTGGCACCTTGGATTGATCAATTCCATTGTTTATCATGCCTTGACCTAGCATTAAGAATATTTTTCACTAGTGGAGTTTAAGCCCCAGCTTGGAGTTGACCTGTTGTTGAACGTTTTTCAAAAACAAAGTCTATGGATGGGAGGAAAATCTGAGTTATGTGTGCAGTTAGTGACCTTTCATACAAGATAAGTGTCCTTATGTGCTTGTCTCATTTACTATGTTCTTAATTATCTATGTTTGATACATGTTTAATTCTTGTATGATGTTGCAAATAAGTAATTGTTGTTATTTTGCATAATGTTTCTTGTACTTCTAAGTGTGGTGTTGATAATCAATATTTGTAGTCGTACATGATAAGTATGACAATTGTTATTAGATATTGCTGTTAATTTAACCTTATAGTAATAGTCACGAGTCTTCGAGGAGAGGTTAGAATGGTCATGCATGTAGGAAGTACTTTTTGCACACAAGAGACTAGATTCTCTTGTACACACTAGGAAGTAGTTTGGATGCACAAGGTGAATGAAATTTGTGTATGACGCAACAATGGTTTTGTGCATAGTAGTGATCTCATGTTCGGGGTGGAATACATGCATAGTAATTTTGTGTGCACTGTGTGCTTATGCGTGCGATTGTATTGTGTTAATTCCATTTTTATAAGTTATATTAGAAGAGGAAAAAATGTGTGGTGCAATCCCATTTGGATTCATGCACATTACCTTACATATTCTATCTAGAAAAATGTTATATAGTAGAATATGTGTAGAATACCTTGAAGTAGTTTTTCTCAGTAGTAGGTTGGGTATATTACATTATTGTATCAGAGTGACAGAAGTTGAGATTTGTGTGTCATAGCCCATCCCGAGTGGTTGGGCACATTACAATATGGTACCAAAGCTCTAGGTTCAACACCAGACTTGTATGGGCTGAATATTAACATGAAACTATAGATTTGTAGTTTCAACACTGAGCCTGCATGGGTCCAGTATCTACTTAAAAAAAAATTCAAAATGATAAGTGGCCAAATTTGGAATTACAACATAGCCATGGTGCCCATAAAACAAGAATGCACAAGTGTGAACACTAAATTTTGACGTTGTGGAGTGCGGTGCCGGAAATGCACATAAAACTATTGGTGTGCAGATGTGTGAACTAGATGTTGGGGATGCACAGAGAAAAACTTGTGGTACATGCGTAATATTGATGTGAGGGTGTGCACACTAGAATTTGGGATGTAAAAATCATCGAAGGAATCAAAAGAAAGGATTCTGAATAAATCATGCAGAGTTTCAGGAAGTTCTCGCATGAATTCTTCTAACAAGGCTTAGTTCTTACACATTTTGTGGAAATAACAATGATTAAAGAAAGATAGAATCAATGCAGAAAGTAAAAAATCATGGAAGATATGCAAATAACTTATATCCATGATGATGAATTCAAGGATTTGTATGTCGGTTTGGGTTTCGATGGTACATAATCCAAGGAGGAGTGCATAAACTTGGTATAATCCATAAAGGGACTGAAAAACAATGTCCAAAGCTATAAAGTTGATAATGAAAGGATTATTGAAATCAAAGGAGAAACAAGATGGTTTCAATATAAATTTGATGCAAATCTTTGATATAATAGAAAAGAAAATGTACAAGAAGACAGAGTCAAGAAAGTCAAGGAGTCATAGGTCTCATGGTGAAAGAAGAGAAATAACAAGTGTTGATAGGAAACATCACCACTCAACAAAGAATTAATTTAGGAAAGCACGTAGTAGCTCAAGTCCATCTTCTATTAGAAAGCATAAGATAAGGACTGGGGTGGATGGGATATAAGGAGAAATGAATAAGATCGAGTTTCCTACCTTTGACGGTGAGCACAAGAAGGATGAAGATGCAGAGACTTGGTTGTTGGGTATGAGGAAGTACTTCCAAATGCATAATTACTCTACACGGGCATAAGGGAGAATTTCCATCTATCAACTAAAGGGAAAATCATCAATGTGGTGGGATCAGTTCTTGCAAGTGCAACAAATTAATGAGAATAAGGTTACTTGTTGAGAGTTCAAGAGGTATTTTCAAAAGAAATACTTAACCAAGCATTACAATGATAAGAAAATGAAGGAGTTGTTTGAACTCAAGATTGGGAGTATGACAATATATGAGTATGAAAGAATATTCTTGGAACTATTGAAATATGTTTCATTCATCAAATATGATAAATTTAAAATTCAGAGGTACCTGAGTGGGATGCTCTCATTTATCAGTGACAAGATACAATATGATGACCCTAAGACATCAGAGGAAACCATAAGGTGTGTTAAATGTATTTATGATTAAAAAAGGGGAAGATCGACTTTCCAAAATCCTTGGGAAGACAAGATGAAAAACAAGGTGGAACATAGGAATAAGGCGAGTAAGCCACAATTTTTCAGAAATACTATTCAAGGACAACAAACTCCCAAGGAGCCCAGAATCACTGAGACAATGGGGAAAAAACAAATAAAAAATCCTATTCAATGTTGGAGTTGTGGTGGAGATCATATATACAGATATTTCCCTCAAAGAGTTGAAAAATCAAGGACCCTACATAGTGTACAACAAGTTGTGATAGTTGAAGACATGGGAAGAAATGTACCTAAGATTTACGTAGCCTTGTATAACAAGAAAGTTGAGTTTTAGTTGCACATGATTGAAGTGGAAGGTAAGATTAATGGCCAACCCATTGTTATTTTCATTGATTCAAGAGCTAGTCAGAGTTATATAGATCCTAAGATGGTGGAAAGATTCCAATTGCAGAGAATCAAGCTTGGAAAATCTTTGTTGGTGTAGTTAGCTATAGGGGGGAAAGGGAAAATTAATGATATGGTTAAGGGATTTCCAATGAAAATGAATGGATTGTGCACAAAATTTCATTTGAATATCATCCCTTTGGGATCATATGTTTTCTCCATTGGTATGGATTGGTTGGAATAACATCATGTTGTTCTAGAATATTACAATAAGACATTTATTTTCTTGGATGAGGAAGGAAAATTAAGAACAGTTCAAGGCATTCCAATATCTTTAACTATTAGAGAAGTTTTATCCTTTCAATTGAAGAAAATCTACATAAAAGGATGTCAATTATTTGCAGTGCACATAAAGGAGGCACCTAAGGATAAGGTGCCAAATGTTGAAGACTGCACAATATTGAAATAATTTGAGGATATCTTTAAATATATATCGGGGTTTCCCCTAAAAATTGACATTTATTTCTCTATAAATATGATACCAAGATCATCTCCTGTTTCCAAGACTCCTTATAGGATGAGTATGATCGAGTTGAGGGAATTACAGATGCAACTTGAAGAGTTTATGAAGAAAGGATATATATGCCCAAGTGTGCCACCTTGGGGTTCCCCAATATTGTTCGTGAAGAAGAAGGATGGTACACTAAGACTTTGCATTAACTTCAAGAATTTGAATAAAGTAATAGTAAATAATAAGTATCATTTTCCTTGGATAGATCTCTTTGATAAAATAAGGGGTGCACAAATATTTTCAAATATTGATCTCATATTTGGATATCACCAAGTGAGAATTAAAGAAATAGACATCATCAAGACTTCCTTCATAATGAGGTACATACATTATTGTTTCACCTTGGTGCCTTTTGTCTTGTCAAATGCACCAGTTGTCTTCGTGTGTTTGATGGATGGATTTTTCAAAAATTACTTAGATAAGTTTGTCATTGTACTTTTTTATGACATACTTATTTACTCAAAGTCCGAAGAAGGGAATGAAGAACACTTTAGGATGATGCTACAAGTATTGAGGGAGAATCAATTGTATGAAAATTTGAAAAAGTTCTTGTTTTACGAACAACATATTCATTATTTGGGTCATATCATTTCCAAGGAAGGAATAGTTACGGATCCAGAAAAGATAAAGTCTATTGAGGAATGGACAACACCAAGGAATGTCGTAGGGGTGAGATCCTTCATGGGACTTGCAACTTATTATAGAAGGTTTATTAAAGGCTTCTAAAAAAATGTGCACCCAATTACATCCTTGCAAAAGAAATGTGTGCAAGTTGGGTGGACTTCTAATTATGTAATACTTTTTTAGCAGTTGAAGAGTTTTTTGACTAGTTCATCAATACTAAGGATTGTTGATCCATATGAATACTTTGTGGTTTGCATGGATGCATTCAAGGAAGGGATCGGTGGATTCCTTAGTCACAATGAACATGTGATATGTTACGAATCAAGAAAGATAAAAGAAAATGAAAGGCATATGCTACTCATGACCTGGAATTGGCATCTATAGTGCATGACTTGAAGATGTGGTGGCACTATATTATGGGAAAAAGGTTTGAGCTTAGAACATACCATAGTGATCTGAAGTATCTCTTTGGACAACCAATTTTTAATGCTAGACAAAGAATATGGTTATAATTCCTCAGTGAATCTAACTTTGAAATAAATCATATCGGAGTAAAAGAGAATAAGGTGGCTGATGCACTCAATAGGAGGGTGCACAAAATGCATGCTACATACATTAGAATATAAAAATCAAGTTTGAGTGAAATTTTTTTATAGGTTTCTGAATCACATCAACGTTATGTAGACATAAAGAAAAATTTAAAGAAAGGTGTGTTGCAACAGAAATTAGATGGTTATGAGATAAAAGAGGATGGAATCCTCATGTATAGGCATAGAGTTTATGTGCCAAATGATTGAGAATTTAAAACTATTTTATTTTCATAGATGCATAAATTTCCTTATGGTAGACACCCAGATTAGCAAGATACATTTGTCGCAATAAAAAAACAATACTATTGGTGAGGCATGAAAAAGGATGTTGATGATTTTATTGCTAGATGCTTTGAATGTAAAAAGGTCAAGGTTGAACATAAACATCCATCTAGTTTTCTACATCCTTTTCCCATTCTTGAGTGGAAGTGGGAATTTGTAATCATGGATTTCATTACTAAGTTGCATAGGGCTACGAAGCAACATGATTCTATTATGGTAGTGGTGGAAAAGTTTACTAAGGATTGCCATTTTATTCTAGTTAAGTTAATGCACAAGGAAGCCAACACTGTTGAAATATACATGTGAGAAATTGCTAAGTTGCATTGTGTACCTAAGAGAATTGTGTCTAACAGATATCCCATGTTCACATTAAAATTTTGGAAAGAGTTATTCAAAGGATTTGGGACAAATCTGAACTTTAGCACAACACATCACCCTTAGACAGATGGACAAATAGAGAGGGTAAATCGAGTGAGTAAAGATATGCTCAGGATGTATGTGATGGAAAAACCATCAAAATGGGAAGACTACATTCACTTGGTGGAGTTTTCTTACAACAATGGGTATCAAGAATATATTAAGATGAGCCCATTTGAGGTCGTTTATGGCAGGAAGTGCAACACACGAGTGAGTTGGGACAACCCAATAGATTTCATAGTGGTTATGACAAATATTCTTTGGGAAATGGAAGATAATATGGTTAAGATAAGGAAGAATTTAAATGCTTCCCAAGATGGGAAGAAAAGTTTCACAGATAAAGGAAGAACCCACAAATATTTTAAAGTGGGTGACCATATATTCTTGAAAGTAAAAGAAAGATGTAGTTCCTTGAAGTTGGGAAATTGTTCTAAGATGGAAGAAATTTATTGTGGACCATTTTAAATTCTAGAGAGGATTTCTCATGTTTCATATATTATTGCATTGTCTACATCCTTGTGTATTCATAATGTTTTCCATATATCATTTCTTAAAAAGTACATACTTGATGCTAATCATATTATTTATTAGAATGTGATTCAGGTGGAGCCAAAAGATGATTTTTGAGTGCAATGGGTTTGCATATTGGATAGGAAAATCAAACTACTCTGGAATCGAGTCATGGAGATAGTAAAGGTCTAATGGACCTGATACGGTCCCTAGGATGCAACTTGGGAACACGAGAATGTTATCCATGCATAGTATCTGCATCTTTTTGAATATTTTTCGAATTTTGTATGTACATGTGTATATAATGCATCGAGGACGGTGTATAAATAAGGGGGAGAGGAATGTAATGTCTCTAATCTGAACTCCATTTGTAATTGGACATAAAGGCTGGTGAGTTGTTGGCACAAATTTTTGGTTTTGTGCACACCTGAGTAATGTATGAGGATTGTTACCAAAGAAATGGTGCACACATTTCATAGTGTTTCACACACCTGGGTAAGTGCACATGGTTTCCAGATGAAGGGAAGAGTGCACATATTCCACAGTTTTGCGCAAACTCAAGTGTGAAAGGACTATCATGAAATTCACATTGAATTGATATATATATATATATATATATATATATATATATATAT
>ML779974.1:404196-446990 GCA_009831015.1 Picea engelmannii
GGGGGGGGGGGATTTTAGAGGGAAAACTCATTATGCATGTTATTATAATGTCATAGGGACGATGAATATTTCTATCATTCTATGTTCTGAGAGAGAAGGGATGGCTTCATCAAATAAAGAAAATTGTATTTCTGAGACATCAACAAATTCTTCGCATACCTCTTCTACTGGGACTAGGAAATGCCATAGGAATGTTTGTAATGAAAATGAGGTGTCGTAGTTTTCAGTTAGTCATAATTTTGATCATGGTGCAAGCAATTTTATTCAACATGTTCCGCATGAAATTCGTAAATCGGAGGACTTTGAAGGCACCGATAATGAAGAGGAGGAATATGATGGTGATAAATCTAGTCAACAGTTTAATATTAATGAAAATAATCAAAATGTAGGTCAAAGTGGAGACTATGATAAACATTTAAATGATTGGGATGAAAATTTTCCTCCAACTGAAGAGTTTGAATGTACCGATGAAGATTTCCAAGGCACCAATGAAAATGATGAAGAAATTCCCTCAAGTGGAAATTTTAAAAGTAGTGAAGATGATTATGACAATGGTGAACCCAATTCTCTGAGTGGAGAATTTAAAGACAACAATGTTGATGATTATGATTTTCCTCCTAGTGAGGATTTTGAAGGTAGTGATGAAGAGTTTCCTCTAAGTGAGGATTTCTAAGGCACGAATGAGGATGGAGAAGAATTTCCCCCAAGTGGGGACTTTAAAAGCAATGATAATGATTATGACAATGTTGGATAGTCTTTCTCCAATGAGGAATTTAAAAGAAACAATGTTGGTGCTGATGATTTCCCTCAAAGTGAGGATTTTGAGGGTACCGATAAGGATAATGAAGATTTTCCTCCAAGTGAGGATTTTGAAGCTAGTAATGAGGATGAGGATGATGAACAATATCTTTCAAGTGGCAAGTTTCAAAGTAGCGAAGATGATTACACCATTGGTTGTCACTCTTTCCCGAGTGATAAATTAAAAAGAAACAATGTTGATGTTGATTTTCCTCCAAGTGAGGATTTTCAAGATACTGATGACGGTTTTCAAGGCACTAAGCAAGATGGTGGAAATTTTCACTCAAGTGGGGATTTTGAAAGCAATGAAGATGATTATGTCAATAGTGGACATAATGTTCATGATTATTTTTATCCAAATGATTATGTTGATGATAATGTTCTCAAACATTCAGCTGCAACAAATGAAGGTTATCGACATTCTCTAGTTCAATCTCCTAACAATGTTTTGCTTGATACTCCTTGTGGTGATAAGGAAAAACCTTCTAGTGAGGATGATGAAATAGTGGAGACATTGCAAAGAAACATTGTATCTAGGACCAAGATTAGACCTTTTATATTGATCCAAAGCATTCTAGTTATACAAGGTCTAGGAAAGAATTTCTCAGTAAATCAATTTCCATAAAAGAATTGATTTCAAGTGAATGTCATCAAAAGAATTGTTTGAAAATGATGGACTACATGTATGCATTGAATAAAAGGAAGAGATATTTGGCAATGAATAAGAGCATGCAAAATTCATATTTGACAGGGTGCATGATATCGACCAATACAGTATATGATTATCGCATTGGGAATATTTTACTTTGCAGAAAGGCTTTCAAAAAAATTCACTCAATTGGTAATCTTCGTCTGTCCAGAATCCAGAAAAGGTTGGAAAAAGATCCATCATTTTATTCAAAGGTACATCATGGATGAGAGAGTGGGCCATTCACAAACACTGCATTGTCATGGATGCATGATTTATTTTCCAAACATGGAGAGTGTATGCCATATAGAGACACAATACATATTCCAGATACTTTTTCAAGGAGGGAAATCTACAACTTGTACAAAGGATATGCTGAAGATGTTGAAGGAAAGGATAGTTTAATTACATATGCATATTTTACAAGAATATGGAAGAAACAATTCAACAATGTACATATTCCTAAGAAGTCAAGGATGGGGATTTGTAGTATATGTGGTACTCTTAAATCAAGAAGCGATAAATCTGAAGGGGCCAAAAGAGGTATGTATTTACTATTTTTTTTTTTTTTAATTGAATAGTTATCAACTATGAAAACATATGATCAATATTTCCATTTTATGTCATGTACAGATTCCATAATCAAAACACTTCAAGAACATCGAAATCAACAATCAAGTGAAAGATAAAAGTTGTACAAACATCGGAAGAAGTGTGATGATGATCCAAACAAATATTTAGGTATAATAATTGATGGCATGGACCAGAAGAAAACACTTCTACCACATTTTTTCTGTACACCCAAAAATTTACAGGAAGAGAATTTCATTCAGTTTCACTTGGTTGGTTGTATGGTTTTCAATGGAAAAATGTGTCCAAGAGTTTACTTCATAGCTCCAAATATTCACAATGATGCAAATTTGACCATCATCATAATTCATCATCTGCTCACTCATTGGTCTAGAAATCTTCCTCAAGTTCTCTATCTATAGTTGGACAACACTAGTCATGAAAATAAAAATCAAATTGTGTTTGGATATCTAAGTATGATTGTTTAAATGAGAATCTTTCCAAAGGTGAAAGTTGGTTTCCTTCTTGTTGGACACACTCATGATCATATTGATCAAATGTTCATTCATTTTTCCTTAACATTGAAGAGGAAAAATGTTGGAAGTCTACCATCATTGATTGAATGTATCAAGAAAGCATACATTCCAGAGCCTGTTTTTCATATATTAGAAGAAACTGTTGACATGCGAAGATTTATTCAAGGATCAAACTGTGAAGAAAAATGTCTTGAGCAGCTTAATGACATTAGCTTCCAACATCAATTTTGTTTCAAAAAAATTGATGGGAAAACACTTATATAGGGAAAGCAATATTCAAATACTACAGAATGGTGGCCTTCATCAGGTTTATCATTTTTGAAGTTCATTCCAGATCGTCCAATTTTTGCATCAAAATTATTATTTTTACAATCAATTGCTGAAATCCATAATGCACGAAGGCGTAATAGAGATGTAGATTATTCTGAATGCCTGGAAGAAATTAAAATGTCCATTAAGGATACATATGACTACCTTGATGTTGTTGTTTCTATTTGGTGGGAGTCTTTTTTCAATAGTCAAAGTGATATAATTTCAAGCTCAAAAAATGAAGATACAATATTGAGAACTCCATTTCATTGGCCACAAAATATTCCAAACGAATTTGAAGAAACGAACATTGTTGAAGTTCAAGAATCTCAAGGTGCTATTAAGATTACACAAGAAGAGGAAAGCGAAATGTATATTGGTTCGCGAAGGTCACGTACACAACGTGAAGCCATGGAAGACCTTTACAGGGGTTTAATACAAGATATTAAGGAGGGTAGCATGATTGTAGTTTCAGCAACTAAGGATCCACATGGTTATCCATTCTGGATAGGAAAGGTTATAAAGATTGAGAAAGAAAATGATGATGTTATTGCAATTGAAGTGCATTGGTAGGCAACAAGTACACACCCATTCAATGGCGTGTACAAGCCAGAGATGGTGGTTGAGAAACATGTCAATAGAAAGAGAAAATGAAAGGGTCAAAATACAACTCGTCGTCGTACTGACCTCAATTTGACAAAGAGATGAACTCTTCGCTCTAAGACAACAAAGATTATCAAGAGGTTGATGCCGCAAAAAATAAATGCAAGATGGGAGTTTGTTATATGGTCAATATAACAATACTTTTAAGAAACTAATTATGTTTCATTCAATGTAACTTGTATTTACTTTTTAATTGTTAAAAGGAAAATAATATTAAAAAGTGACGTTGAATTTTTAAAGTATATTGTGATATTTTCATGGCATTATGTATTACCTTGTCCTTTGCATGATGATAACATTTAAAAAGTAAACATTTAAGGGTTGTTTTTATGATTTTGTTTACAGTAATGATGAGTTCTTTTACCACATTATAAAAATGTGTCATTTTAATACCCCAATTTTAGAATGGGTGCTATTGGTAGCAATACTTTTCAATTTGACGGTTGATTTCGAGGTTTTGGTTTTAATGGTACCAAGTGATAAAATATGATTTCAAATGATCTCAAAATTTAATGTTTTGAAAAGAAAAAGAAAAAAATCAAAAACATCTTCTTCTTTTTTAGGTGCTAATTTTAAGGTTTTTCTGAGCTATTGTCTAAGTTTTGAAGGCAATGTTTGAAAAATGTTGTAATTTTGACCCCGTTTAAAAAAATGGTGCTACCGGTAGCACCACTTTTTGATTTGGGGGTTGATTTTGATGTTTTTTATGCAAACATATGGGTTTTTTGGGCAAGAGTTCTCATTTTGAGGTCACAGTTCTCATCAAGTTGGTAACTATGTTATACAGGAATATCAAAATTAAATTGTATCTTGAAGGGAGAGGTTCCTTGTGACATCCCCCAAAATAAAATATTTTGGAAATTTAAATTTCTGGAAATTTATTCCGTTTTTGGTAAATTCGAATTTGGAATTTTTTTTCCATTTATGACAATTCCAAATTTCGAATTTGTTAATTGTAATAAATTATTATGACTATTGGGCAGAGATCTTATTTGACCCAAGTAACTATTTGACAATGAAACTTGTTTAAGAACAAAATATTTTATATTGATTGCAGGAAGACAAATGGAACAACCATGTTAAAAGTAGCTGACCATAACTCCATGAGTGGGGAACATGTTGTAACTACCCCTGGGCTGATTTTTACAAGTGGAAAATTAGTGATTTGGCCATTGGCAGACCCTGAAAATCAGGGATTTAGGAAGCTGTGAAAAATCCCAAGGAAGGGAAAAGACCTAGGCAAGTTACAAATAAGCATATGTCAGGAGGTAGGACACTGCTATGTATGTTGGGAAAGAGTCTATTGATTTTTATTTTTTTTTCACTTCCTGTTATGAACACTGGAAGGGTGTGAGGCAAGGGGAAAAGTGAATGAATTGAAGGACAGTGTTGTAGAAGTATTTCCAAGTTCTCTCTTATGGACTCATGGTCAGGCTAGGGAGTGAATCAAGCAAGTGATCGTGGCTGCTCAGTTCTACGGTTGGGAGGAACGTGGTTGTTCCCTTTGTTTTCCCACAAGTTTAGTTCATATATGCTACTCTAAACTCTATCTGTTTGAATTGATTTTATATTGGATGTATTGTACTTGTTATAGTGAACGGAAATGGTTTTTAGCATCTGTTTTAATGATCACATAATTGTTGTAAGTATTTTTCTGTATCTACATATTCAGTATTTTTGCCTTTGTGGAATGAATTGGTTATTGTTATAGTGGAATCCTTAAAGTTGGTATGCATGCAATAACCTAGATAAAGGCTGTTCGATTTCATGAAATATACAGTCCACTTAACTAGCGAATAGTTACACTTAAATTCTGGAATCATCCCCTTAGTAACCCCTACTATGGATTTAGAACATGTATGTAAATATAAAGGATATGATACCCTCATAGAATTCAACAAATAGACTGTAGGGTTTAATTATGGAAATGTTTTCCTGAAATTAAACCTTAAGAGGAATCGAATATATATATCCATGAACGAACGTATCTATTACAGACAGGTATATATTTCATTTTGTAAATTTTTATTCCTAGAATAGAATCACATATGTATTCGAACTTGGATAGAATTGAAATAATGAAGCATATGGGAATGAACATAATCGAAGAAGCAAGAATACCCTAAACTTAACAAGATATTCATGCTAGGATCATACTACTGGAAAACGAATAAATGAACTCGCTAATACATTAACAACATATGACGCATCTTACATATGATGTGCGCAGAGAGGAACAAAGAATTTTATGACTGTAGCATTACCATATAGGATATTTGTTAAATTTGCTTCGCATTTACAGAATTTTTTTTTTTAAGAAATTACAGAGTAATGCAATCTATGTTGAAGATGCAACCGATCGAAAAACAAACACATACAAATACGCAGAAACTTGAAGATGAGAGACCTTTGAAATGATCCCCGTTGGGGTATTTTTTTCCAAATAAGAATTACATTAACAAGAGACTAGTCTTATAGGCATTAATATAGTCAAGAAAAGATGGCTATTATAACTGTTTAAAGATTTCTAAAAACTTTCAATTACAGAAGTAATGTACACAACGTCGAGGATAAGCTACTTCCAAATAGAAATAATATTCCACCACTTCTAAGATTAACTTATTTAAGAGTTTTCCCAACAACAAAAACATAGATCGTTTTCCGCTAAATTCTAGCTTTAGAATATCAGTCATTTCCTACAACATGATCGACTGTATGTATATCCTTAAATAGAACTTTAACAAAAAACAAAATGGGATTAACCCTCAGATATCCGGTATAGGAAACCGATGCATGAATAAGGTTACTTTTAACAACAGAAAGCTACGAACATAATCGTGACATCCATTCCGTGATTTCAGAAACGAGTGGAAGAGTCACATTTTGGAACCCGAGTACCTTTGTCATGATGAACAGAGGCCGATACCTGCGCCGTGAAGTGGGCATACCTGCATTCGTCCGTCACGGAAAACATTAGTAAAATACAGAGTAGAACCTTAAATTATAAACTCGAAAGGGTAGATTGATAACCATAGATTTGTCGGATTACTTAACTTAAGGGTTGAAACGCCGCACCCTCTAGTTGTCATGATTTTCTTTGGAATTAACATGGCTAAGGAGGAATGGTACTGGAGCTCCTGGTGGGTACCCTCGCAATAAGCAAATTCCCACCATTAATACAGAGAAACCCTTTTTACAGAATCAAATAATTACATTGAAAAATAACATTATGAATTCAATAGATAGATCATTTGATAAAAACCCTTTACGAGCAAAATGAAGAACGTAAAGAACGATATCATACACATATCCAATAGAAGTCCTCATGGGCAGTAACCTAACTTAGCAAGAGAAAAATTACCATTAGACCACTACCTTACTACAAACGATATGCACTAGTCACAGAGGAGAAACATATACATTAAGAATCCAGATTGACCCTCTATTTTCCTGGAGCCTTCACATGACAAAGGTATAAAATCTTCTGAACTACTCTGAGTTACTCCCAAGTACATTTTCTAGTTATAGGGTAAACAAAAGGACTGAACCAGAAATAAACCCACGGAACACAAACAATGGACACGAAGTATGACATTAGGTTCACAGAGGAATGATTAGTGACTCACAGATACAGCAAAAAAACCTCTTCTACATTCATTACCAAAATAAAAGGAGAAATGTGTAGACAATGAACATGAATATCGGAAGTAAAGAGGGTCTGTAAATCCGCAGTAAAGTTTACAGAAAGAAAAATCTTTCTCGGTATCAACCAAAACAACAAACTCTGGTTCGAGCTTGAAATATGATGGTATCAACCAAATATGATGGTATCAACCAAAATCTTTCTCGGTATCAACCAAAACAACAAACTCAAGGTTGCTCAGAGAGGTGGTATCATTTCCCTATGGAAGAATGCATAATACAAAACCCTCCCCTTTGGAGGCACAACGGCAGAAATGAGACCGCCAAAACCTAAGAGGGATGAGTACTACTCTTTACAACACAGGAGGTAAATCCTTACACTAGAGAAAAGATGGCACATCAGGATTAGAAGGAACAAGAGGAAGAGTCATCGCACCTGAGGTTAGTAGGAACCTAATTAATTTCAGGACAGAGCCTTAAAATCCTCCTGATAGGTACATCCTCCCCCCCCTTAATGCAGAAGATACGAAGTTAAACAACAGTAAAACCATGACTGTCGAGTGAAACTAATCGACTGCCAAAACTTTTGTCTTTGAAGTTATCGTTTCGTTACTCCAACAAGCGGAGGATAGTTAGTTAATTCAATTATGCAGAGAATGATGCGGATTTGATCAGGTTCAATTCGTTATGGTGGAGACAAGTTTTAACATAACTAAAATGAAGCCATCAAAGGAAAACACTTTGAAACCACTCCTAAACCACCATTAATATCCTTAAACCCTTTCCTGTCATGTACTACATTCAGGACTTGAAGTCTGATGTTGACACAGTTAGGTAAGTGTACAAGCATTTAACTCTCAGGGACATAAATTTATGCGCAAAATCCAATAGCCCAATTCTATTAAAGCAAGGGAACTAAAATTCAAATCCTAGTATATATGTAAATATGGGTATTGTATTGAAGTCTTTATAATAAAGTATGAGTTAGAAAATACTTGTATTCGATGGAAACATCTCTTAAGAGTATTGAGCTAGTGTGTCATAAGGTTATGTAAAGAAAAAACAAAATGTAAGTACCCACCTTACGAGTTGATTAAATGAATATAAATGGTAAACATTGTACCACAGAAAAAAAAATTATGATAAATTTGAGGTTCATTATGTATGGTATCAGAGGAAAAGTTAAAACACTGGGCCTGAACAAGACCACTGTAGTGCTTAGTATATATTCTATTTTAAATAAAAAAACTAATAAATCATTCGGTTACAAACAAAAAAAAAATTATGTTTTGGTGATTAAGTATGGCAGATCAGGACAATGCAGAAAAGAGGATGGAAGAAAATTCACAGCAAAGACCTCCTAGAGATACAAGGCATAATAGTGATGGAATCTCACCCACAGAAGTGTTGGAAACAATGAGGAACCTAATTGTTGAGCTACAAATATTTAAATCTGACAATGAAAAATTGTAGAAGGCACAACAAGAACAACAGGAGATAAACGAAGTCCTTCTGCATAGCATAGTGACCAAGAAAATCCCAAAAGACAATAATAACGACGAATAAGTTAGCAAGAGAGCCTCCAAGAACTTAGGGCCAGAAACAGAAAAAGGAGACAGTTCGTCTAAAGGAATGCCTCCAGCTGAAGATGGAACAAAAATTGACAAAAAAAGAAAACAAGTAGACCACCTTAAAGGGGAATTTAAAAAGATTAAACCCGTTATCTTTGATGGAGAATCCAGAACAAGAGAAGTATCAAAGGCATGGTTGTTGGACATCAAAAAGTACCTCCAAATCTATGACTATTCCAACAACATGAAGGTCAGGATGGCCATTTAAAATCTAAAAGGGAAGGCCAGTATTTGGTGGCAAGATCTGAAATTGGCCAAGGGCCTAAAGGAGAAACAATTGGAATGGTCTGACTTTGAGAAGTATTTCAAGAAACAATACCTTTCTGAAAATTATTACGAAAGGAAGACAAAATAATTTTATGAGTTATGACTCGGACAGATGACGATGGAGGACCTTATAAATAAATTTCTGGAACTGTTAAGGTTTGTACTGTACATCCGAGAGGATAAGGTAAAAACCCAACGATTCTTAAGCTACTTACCACAGTCCTACCGATACAGGATCGAGTTTGACAACCCCAAATCCTTGAGTGAGGTATTCAGGAAAGAACGAATGTGCTATGATCAGTATAAGGAGGGGGTGGAGTTTCCCAAATCTTGGAAGGATAAGAAACAAGATCAAATAAACAAGCGGAAGAAGGGGTACCAACCAGCTCCTCATCGGAATACAGTAAAAAGTTTCCCAAGAAAATATTCTCACTTCAACCACTCGAATACACTGAACAGTGGTAAACTGGTAAACCTAGGAATGAAGAAGTTTGGGGACAACCCCCGCAAGCCACTAAAGTGTTGGGAATGTGGAGAGCCTCATCTAAGGAGGAACTGTCCATGTTTGATTTTAGCAAATAGAACTGTCGTTCATAATCTGCAAGAAGCCTCGATAGTGGGAGACGTGGGCAGGAGCCTACATCGGATAAATGTAGCCATTGATGGCCGAAAAGTTAACCATCAGTCCTCGGTGGTAGAAATCGAAGGTAAAATCCATGACACTCGAATTTATGTTTTAATTGACCCCGGAGCAACATTAAGTTATATTACTCCGAAGGTAGTAGAGTAAAATAAACTTAAGAGACCGAAGCACGCAAAATCATGGCTTGTGCAACTAGTAACAGGTACAAAAAGGAAAGTAATTGACTATATTTCAGATTTTGAGTTCAACTTAGATGGTGAAACTATAAGGACCGATATGAACATCCTACCACTAGGATCTTATGATATGATTATTTGGATGGATTGGTTGGAACAACAAAAAGCAATATTAAATTGTTATACAAGAATACTTAGCTATAAAGATGATGTTGACACTACCAGGATAGCCCAAGGTATACCAAAACCGGTATTAATCACAGAAATTTCAGTGATGCAACTAAAGAAATGTATGAGAAAGGGATGTCAAGTTTATGCCATCCAAGTGATGAATCTAGCAGAAAAAGAAGACAAGCCAAAGTTAGTAGACTTTGTTGTTCTATGTGATTTCAGAGATGTTTTTGTGGATGAGATACTAGAATTACCCCCTAGAAGGGAAATAGACTTCTCCATAGACCTACTACTCGGTTCAACCCCCATCTAAAAAGCGTCGTACCGAATGAGTCTACCATAACTGACAAAATTAAAAATACAATTATAGGAATTGTTGGACAAAGAGTATATTAGACCTAGTGTCTCACCTTGGGGAGCACTAGTCCTCTTTGTGAAAAAAAAAGACAGTACTCTAAGACTATGTATTGATTATAGACAACTGAAAAAAATGACTATTAAGAATAAATACCCCTTACCAAGGATAAATGATATGTTTGATCAAGTAGGAGGGGCAAGGATCTTTTCAAAATTTGATTTATGATCCGATTATCATCAAGTTCGGATAAAAGACGAGGACATAAACAAAACAACTTTTTGGACAAGATATGGACACTATGAGTTTGTAGTCATACCTTTCAGACTCACTAACGCCCCAGCCACGTTTATGTGCCTAATGAGTAGTATTTTCAATGAGTACTTGGACCAGTTCGTGGTAGTATTTATCGACGACATCCTGGTCTATTCAAAGACGGAGGAGGAACATGAGGAACATTTAAGAATAGTTCTACAAATGTTAAGGAAGCACAAACTGTACACCAAGTTCAACAAGTGTGACTTCTATCAAAAAGAGATACAATATCTTGGCCATGTAATTTCAACAGAGGGCATTTCCATAGACCCAGAAAAGACAAAAGCCATTATGGAATGGCCAGTACCTAAAGATGTAGTGGATATACAGTCATTCATGGGAATCACCGGATATTACCGTAGGTTTATAGAAGGGTTTTCCAAGATAGCCTACCCTATCACGTCATTACAAAAGAAAGGAACCAGGTTTAACTGGTCAGAGAAATGTCAAGACAGCTTCAACAAACTAAAGGAATTATTGACAACGACACCCATACTAAAAGTAGTAGACCTAGATAAAGATTTCACTGTATGTGTTGATGCAAGTAAAGAAGGGCTAGGTGGTGTCCTAACTCAGGAAGGAAACGTTATTTGTTATGAGTCTCGGAAATTAAAATAAAATGAGCAAAATTATGTCACTCATGACTTAGAATTGGCAGTAGTAATACACGCCTTAAAGATGTGGTGACACTACATAATGGGCAAAAAATTTCTATTATTAACGAGCAATAGCGGGGTGAAATATCTGATTAACCAACCAGATATTAACACAAGACAAGAAAGATGGTTAGCCTTCTTGAGTGAATTCGACTTCGAGGTCAGACATATCAAGGGCAAGAAAAATAAAGTAGTAGATGCTTTAAGGAGAAGAGTCCATGGGTTATTTGAGATGAATATCAGCAGGGCAAAAAGTGATCTGGAACAAAGAATAAGGACGACAGGTATTAATGACGAAGACTATACTAAAATAATGGTAGAATTATCGAATAGTGCTGTGAACTTAGATAAACAAGATCTAAGTATCGACAAGAAGGGACTACTCTGATTTTAAAACATACTTTACATACTAGATTCAGCAGAGTTAAAATTAACAGTCTTGGACGAAGTGCATAAGAAACCGTATGTTGGCCACCCAGGTTACCAGAAAATGATAACAACACTTAGGAAGTTATTTTATTGGCCTAAGATGAAGGGTGAAACAGTAGAATACTTGGCTAGGTGCCAAGATTTTCAACAGGTTAAGGCTGAGCACCAACATCCAACCGGCCTATTACAGCCATTACCAGTACCAGAATGGAAATGGGAGACTATATCGCTCAGCTTTATAACAGGTTTACCTAAAACTCAGAAACAAAATGATTCTATCATGGTCGTAATCGACAAACTCAGTATGTCTACACACTTTATTCCTGTAAAGTCTACTTTTAAACCTATAAACATTGCTGAAATATTCATGAAATAAATTTTTAGACTGCATCGTATTCCTAAAATGGTGATTTCAGATAGAGATGTAAAATTCACATCCGTCTTTTGGAAGGAATTGTTTGTAGGGCTAAATACCAATTTGAATTTCAGTACGAGTTATCATCCACAAATGGATGGGAAAACCGAAAGGAAAAATCAAATCATAGAGGATATGCTCTACGTGTACGTAAGAATGAAACCGAACAAGTGGGAGGACTATATACACTTAGTAGAATTTGCATATAACAATGGGTAGAAAACTTCAGCAAAATTGAGCCCTTTTGAAGTACTGTATGGCCAAAAATGTACGACTCCAATTAGCTGGGATAACCCAGCTGATAGACTCATGGTTGGACCAGAGATGCTCCAGGAAATGGAGAACATGGTAAGAAAGGTACAACAGAACTTGAAGGAAGCACAAGACAGGCAGAAGAGCTATGCAGATCAGAAAAGAAGACACTTGGAGTTTCAAGCGGGAGACCATGTGGACTTGAAGGTCAAAGCCCAGAAAATCTCATTGAAGTTAGGAAACTGAGCCAATTTGGCACCGAGGTTTTGTGGGCCCTTCGAGATACTAGCTCAAATTGGACCAGTATCACATCAACTTGCACTTCCAGCCAATCTAAGAATTCATAATGTATTTCATGTTTCTTTATTGAAAAAATATGTTCACGACCCTACTCATATGATTGATTGGAACTTGGTACAGGTGGAACTCGAAGGAGAATTCCAGGTGGAACCCCTATGCATTCTGGACTGGAGAGAAATAGTGCTTCAGAACAGAGTTGTCGCTCAGGTAAGGTGCAATGGAAGAACTTTAGTCCTGAGGAGGCCACTTGGGAATTGGAGGGAGATTTATGGAAATCTCATCCAATCTTATTCCAAGAAAGGAACGAACATTGAGGACAATGTTTTATTGAAGGGGGAAAGGATGTGACATCCCCCAAAATAAAATATTTTGGAAATTTAAATTTCTAGAAATTTATTCCGTTTTTGGTAAATTCGAATTTGGAATTTTTTTTCCATTTATGGCAATTCTGAATTTCGAATTTGTTAATTGTAATAAATTATTATGACTATTGGGCAGAGATCTTATTTGACCCAACTAACTATTTGACAATGACACTTGTTTAAAAACATAATATTTTATATTGATTGCAGGAAGACAATTGGAACATCCATGTTAAAAGTAGTTGACCATGACTCCATGAGTGGGGAACATGTTGGAACTACCCCTGGGCTGATTTTTACAAGTGGAAAATTAGTGAT
Organism: Picea engelmannii; assembly: GCA_009831015.1. Taxonomy (NCBI): domain Eukaryota; kingdom Viridiplantae; phylum Streptophyta; class Pinopsida; order Pinales; family Pinaceae; genus Picea; species Picea engelmannii. The sequence goes on from ML779974.1 coordinate 417,693, forward strand.
TTGGCCATTGGCAGCTCCTAAAAATTAGGGATTTAGGAAGCTATGAAAATTCTCAAGGAATGGAAAAGACCTAGGCAAGTTACAAATAAGCATATGTGAGGAGGTAGGATGTTGCTAAGTATGCCGGGAAAGATACTATTGATTCTTTTTTGTTTTCATTTGCTGTGATGAACACTGCAAGGGTGTGAGGCAAGGGGAAAAGTGACTGACTTGAATGACAGTGTTGTAGAGGGATTTTCAATTTCACCCTTATGGACTCCTGGTCAGGCTAGGGGGTGAATCAGGCAAGTGATCGTGGCTGCTTGGTTCTACGGTTGGGAGGAACGTGGTTGTTCCCTTTGTTTTCCCATGAGTTTAGTTCAGATATGCTACCCTAAACTCTATCTGTCTGAATTGATTTTATATTAGATGTACTGTACTTGTTGTAGTTGAACGGAAATGGTTTTTAGCATCTGTTTTAATGATCGCATAATTGATGTAAGTCTTTTTATATATCTACAGATTCAATATTCCTGCCTTTGTGGAATGAATTGGTTATTGTTATAGTGGAATCTATAATGTTGGTATGCATGAAATAACCTAGATAAAGGATGTTCTATTTCATGAAATATACAATCCACTTAACTAGCGAATAGTTACACTTAAATTCTTGAATCATCCCCTTAGTAACCCCTACTATGGATTTAGAACCTGTATGTAAATATAAAGGATATGATACCCTCATAGAATTTAACAAATAGACTGTAGGGTTTAATTATGGAAATGTTTTCCTAAAATGAAACCTTAAGAGGAATCAAATATATATATCCATGAATGAACAGATCTATTATAGACAGGTATATATTTCATTCTGTAAATTTTTATTCCTAGAACAGAATCACATATGTAGTCGAACATGGATAGAACTGAAATAATGAAGCATATGGGAATGGACATAATCGAAGAAGCAAGAATACACTAAACTTAACAAGATATTCATGCTAGGATCATACTACCGAAAAACGAATAAATGAACTCGGTAATACATTAACAACATATGACACATCTTACATATGCTGTGCGTAGAGAGGAATAAAGAATCTTATGACTGTAGCATTACCATATAGGATATCTGTTAAATTTGCTTCGCATTTTTTGATTTTTTTTTTTTTAAGAAATTACAGAGTAATGAAATCTATGTTGAAGATGCAACCGATCGAAAAACAAACACATACAAATACGCAGAGACTTGAAGATGCGAGACCTCTGAAACGATCCCCGTTGGGGTATTTTTTTCCAAATAAAAATTACATTAACAAGAGACTAGTCTTACAGGCATTAATATAGTCAAGAAAAGATTGCTATTATAACTATTTAAATATTTCCGAACACTTTCAATTACAGAAGTAATGTATAGAATGCCGAGGATAAGCTACCTCCAAATAGAAATGATATTCCACCACTTCTAAGCTTAACTTATTTAAGAGTTTTCCCAACAACAAAAACTTAGATCTTTTTTCGCTAAATTCTAGCTTTAGAATATCAGTCATTTTCTACAAGATGCTCAACTATATGTATATCCTTAAATGGAACTTTAACAAAAAAAAAAAAAATGAGATTAACCCTCAGATATCCGGTACAGGAAATCAGTGCATGAATAAGGTTGCTTTTAACAACACAAAGCTACGAACAGAATCGTGACGTCCATGTCGTGATTTCAAAAATGAGTGGAAGAGTCACATTTTGGAACCCAAGTACCTTTGTCATGATGAGAAGAGGCTAGTACCTACAGCGTGAAGTGGGCATACCTACATTCGTCCATCACGGAAAACATTAGTAAAATACAGAGTAGAACCTTAAATTATAAACTCGAAAGGGTAGATTGATAACCATAACTTTGTCGAATTACTTAACTTAAGGGCCAAAAAGTCGCACCCTCCAGTTGTCATGCTTTTGTTTGTAATCAATCTGGCTGAGGGGGAATGGTCCTAGAGCTCCTGGTGGGTACCCTCGCAACAAGCAGAGTCCCACCATTAATACAGAGAAACCCTTTTTACAGAATCAAATAATTACTTTGAAAAATAACATTGCGAATTCAAGAGATAAATCATTTGATAAAAACCCTTTACGAGCAAAATGAAGAACATAAAGAATGGTATCATACACATAGCCAAGAAAATTCGTCATGCAGAGTAACCTAACTCAGCACGAGATAAATTACCGGTAGACCACTACCTTACTACAAATGATATGCACTAGTCACAGAGGAGAAACATATACGTTAAGAATCCAGATTGACCCTCGATTTTCCTAGAGCCTTCACACGATGAAGGTAGAAACTCTTCCGAACTACTATGAGTTACTCCCAAGTACAGTTGCTAGTTATAGGGTAAACAAAAGGATTGAATTGGAAATAAACCCACGGGGCACAAACAGTGGACACGAAGTAAGACCTTAGGTTCACAGAGGAAATATTAGTGACTCAGGGATACAGTAAGAAAACCTCTTCTACAGTCATTACTAAAATAAAAGTAGAAACGTGTAGACTCTGAGCATGACTATCGGAAGTAAAGAGGGTCTGTAAATCCACAGTAAAGTTTACAGAAAGCAAAATCTTTCTCGGTATCAACCAAAATAACAAACTCTAGTTCGATCTTGAAATATGATAGTACCCTAAAAGAACTTACCAAGTAGTCGGATATTGTCGTCGACTTCACCAAAGGTTGCTTGTAGAGGCGGTAGCATTTCCCTGTGGAAGAATGCATAATACAAAACCCTCTCCTTCAAAGGCACAAGGGAAGAAATGAGACCACCAAAACCTAAGAGGGATGAGTACCACTCTTTACAGCACGGGAGGTACAATCCTTACTCTAGGGAAAATTTGGTGCATCAGGATTGGGAGGAACAGGAGGAAGATTCATCAGGACTGAGGTTAGTAGGAATCTAATTAATTTCAGGACAGCGCCTTAAACTCCTCCTGAAAGGTACATCTTCCCCCCCCCTTAATGCAAAAGATACAAAGTTAAACAATAATAAAACCATGATTGTCCAGTGAAACTAATCGGCCGCCAAAAATTTTGTCTTTGAAGTTATCGTTTCGTTACTCCAACAAGTGGAGGAGATTTAGTTAATTCAGTAATGCAGAGAATGATGCAGATTTGATCGGGTTCAATTCGTTATGGTGGAGACGAGTTGTAACATAACTAAAATGAAGCCATCAAAGGAAAACACTTTGAAACCACTCCTAAACCATCATTAATATCCTTAAACTCTTTCCTATAATGTACTACATTCAAGACTTGAAGTCTGATGTTGACACAGTTAGGTAAGTGTACAAGCATTTATCTCCCAGGGACATAAATTTATGCGCAAAATCCAATAGCCCGATTCTATTAAAACAAGGGAACTGAAATTCAAATCCTAGTATATATGTAGATTTGGGTATTGTATTGAAGTATTTATAATAAAGTATGGGTTAGAAAATACTTGTATTCGATGGAAACCTCTCTTAAGAGTATTGAGCTAGTGTGTCATAAGGTTATGCAAAGCAAAAAAACAATGTAAGTACCCAGCTTACGAATTGATTAAACGAAGATAAATGGTAAATTTTGTACCACAATTTTTTTTTTTTTTTATGATAAATTCGAGGTTCATTACAGCTACATTGTTGATGCGCATGGTGTTGATTTTGATCCATCCAATATCAAAGTCATCCATGACTGGCCAAACCCAACCATGCTCACTGAGCTTCGAAGCTTCTTAGGCCTTTACAATTTCTATCGTAGGTTCGTGTTGGAATTCTCCCATATCGCATGGGCCCTCGACCAAATAACTAGGGGTGGTGACAAAGGAAAAAATTGTCTGGGGCCTATCCCAACAAAAAGCATTCAATGATATAAAGAAATCATTACCAGAAATTTGTGTGGGGCCTTTACCAACAAAAAGCATTGTGTGGGGCATGTCCCAACAAAAATGCTTTCATTACCTGACATGCAACAACCCTTTGAGATTGAGACTAATGATTTAGACTATGTTGTGGGTGCAGTCATCACTCAACATGACCACCTCATATCCTATCATAGTGAGACACTATCAGATGTCCACCATAAGTACCCTACTTACGACAAATAAATGTACTCCATTATGAAAGCATGCCTCTAGTGGAGGCATTACATTCTTGGGATGGTGACACTCATCCACACTGATCATAAGCCACTGCAGTTCATGTAGACACAAGGAAAATTATAGAATTCCCGCCATCAAAAGCAGTCCACATATTTGCAGCAATTCCACCTCAACATCAAGTATAAAACAATAATTACAAACCGAGTCATTGATTGCCTTAGTTGAACTCTAGTTGTGGCACTCACCATAGTGCTATATTCTTATGGCCATGAGACCTTCGGATGTCTCCACCTCTATGAGATAGATCTTGACTTCGCTAACACCTACCAGATGCTGGGTGCAAATAAAAGTATCACTAATTTCCATCTTCAGGACGGGTTGTTATGCCATTTGGGCCAACTCTGCATTCCATCAAGATAGAGAGAAAAGAGGATTTTGGAATCCCACTACAGTCACATGGAAGGATACTTCAACATGGAAAATACAGTGGAAGTGATACATAGACATTTCTATTAAGTCAAACTATGACAAGATTTTAGCAAAGTATAAATTCTCATGCACTGTCTGCGCTATTACCAAACTCACCACTAATAAATAAGGCATGTACACTCCTCTTCCTAATCTTGATAGGCCCTGGGAGTCCATATCAATGGACTACATGTCAATCCTTATGTCCACCAAGTGAAGAAATGACTGCGTTTTTGTGGCTATTGATCACTTTTCCAAGATGGCGATTCTAGCCGCCTGCAAGAAGAGCATCACAACGGAGGCGCCTACCAATACATTATTTGAATGAGTGTGGGTACACTTGGGGATCCCAATAACCATTATCTCATATCGGTACATCTATTTCCTCATCACATTCTAGTTCAGCCTTTGGTCACTACTAGAAACCAAGCTCACCATGTCCACTGCCTTCCACCCCCAAACGAATGGCCAAACCGAGGTCGTCAACCGTATGATCATGCACATCCTACACATGTACAATTCCAAGGACCCCTGCACATGGTATGAGATACTTCCCTATGTTCATCACAGCTACAACAAATCCATACATAGATCAACCAACCATAGCCCCTTTCAGGTGGAGTTGGGATTTCAAAAATTGGGTCCCATGGATGTTGCGCTACCCCTTGCGACCACCCATGAAGACTCGTCACATGATACAACTAGAGCTGACCAATCCACCAGGCTCATTGAGATGATCTAACACATCTTCCAACAGTTTCAATATATTATACATAAATCCAATGCCAAGTACAAGTAGCACCATGATCAACACCGGGTGCCACACCAGTTTCAAGTGGGAGATAAAGTTTGATTGCACTTAAAGAAAGAATACCTTACAGGGCCTCATCAAAAGATTCATCCAATTTGTTATGGACCTTTCACCATCACCAAGGCTATGGGTAACAATTTTTCAATCTCATCCTTACCCCCTTCCTTGTCTGGCACCCAGTGTTCAATGTGGACCTCCTTCGACCTTATTTTCCACCATTATTGGACACCTCGGATATAACATAACAATTGATAGCAACATAGCTCAACCCTGAATGCATGAAACAATAATCCACTGATCATATCATGCAAATACAATTCAAGGGAACTCACTAGAACAGTATCCATCTTTATCAAGTTATCAAAGCATGTCAGCTCTTGCACCAATGCAAGTGGCTCGCCCAGGGTCAAATTCAATAGAACTTTCCTCATCTGATGGGGTAAATCAATGCAATAGCAACCATTTCTTCCTAAGGGAGGAGGATCGATCTAGGATGATCTTGGTGGATACACACCTTTTCCAACTGGCTCAAAAACGTTTTTTAGGAACTTACTATTTTTAGCATTTTTTCAGTTCTTGAACTTTCGAGGCCATTTTGAGGGCCTAAATGTCGCTTTTTCATGATCAGGAACCTCAATGACAGCCAAAGTCTCTATTTTTTCAGAAATAAATTAATCTCCTTGTAAATACCTTTCAAAAAAGCTATCATGCGCCCTAAACAGAGATCATATACAAAAGTTACGACCCTGGGAAGTTGATGTACTAACTTACCCCAATGGGGCCCACATGAATTTTGACACTTCATCTCCTAGGGTTCGGTTTTTGGATGTATAGGGTTTTTGAATTCATTATTATTGTAAAAAGGGCTTCAAAGCCTCATTGCACTCATTTTATTGTGAATGAGCATAGCCGTCACATCTCTACTAAGAGATAATTTGTCATCATTCTAGCAAGCTTGTTTTCAATATGCATTTTATAGTTTTCAACATATTTCTTATTTAATAGAAGTGAATTTTTATTGTATCTCTATTATTTTTCACTGTATATCTATGTTAATGTTATAAATCTATGGTTTCATTTTGTTCCGCTCCTAAATCCGGATCAAATATGTCATCCATCAACCTCATGAAAGTTTTTGGGTAATTCTTCAAGACAAAGTACATGATCATCCACTCGAAAAGACATTCTTTAGAATTGGAAGCATTCTTCCATACATCAGTCAGTTCTATTGAGATATGGTGGTAGCTAAAATTCATATCAATATTAATAAATTATTTGGCTCCCTGGATTTGGTCGAGAAGTCCATAAATTCATGGAATTGGGTACTAGTTCTTAATTGTGATTTTGTTCATATCTTTGTAATCAATACAGAATCACCAGGTCTCATCATTCTTATGCAAGAGAATGATTGGGCATATACAATGTGAGTATCTTTGTCAAATATTCCCTTTTTGGAGAAGATAATGAATTTGGTGCTTGATCTCCTCATTTTCTAGGATAGAGAGTTTATATACCAACCCATTAGGTAAAGGCATGCTAGGGATTGAATGATTGACCTAACAATGTAGAGGCACCTTAGTAGGTAAGGTGAAGATGTCTTTGTATTATTCCATGACTTTGTCCACTTTCTTATGCTACATAGATAATCCTTGTGTGGAGGCCATGGATGTGCCCATGACCTTTAACTCACCTTAAGAGTGAATCATGAAGAGGAAAATTTTCCTAATCTAGGAGATGAACTTCCTACACCTCTTAGCTAAGACTAAAGAAATTATGGTAGGTGTAGCTACCTCTGGTATCATGTACAACTTTCTACCCAAAGTAACAATGGAATTATGAGGTCTAGATTCATATATATCATGAATTTTCCATGTATATGGTTGGCATAAAATAACATCACAAACTTCAAGTGGGGTGACATTACACAATACCTCATCCTTGAAGGGATTGATTCCATAGGGATAGAGACACTATTGGATGACTCATAGATATTGTCCTTAGCTGAGCCACCCGATGTTGTATGGATGTGGATATGGTGTTGTTGAAAAATCCAACCTCTTTATGACCTTTGTTGAGAGTAGGGTATTTTTTCTTTTTCTATCAACAATGAAATGTAGTGAAGCACCCTTCACCCACATCTGTGAGTGAAAAAGACACTCACCTTCCTAAAAATATTTTAGTTTGTTTGATTGGACCTTGGTGGTAGCGACTATGGGATAGGTTCTAAATAAATTATATACTTCCCCTTTGTTGGATAGTTATCAGAGTCAAATACTGGATCTAACTCTGAGTATTTTATCTCAACCCCCAATGACTGCTTCGAGCGACATCCATCAATGTTGTGTTGGGAGATTTTGTTGAACTAGCACAACTTTGTGATGTCTTTCTTCATCTTCACATTACCCTTCTGTGCTTGCAGTTTAGGATAGTTTTTTTTAGGTTGTTCATACTTTCATTTTCCTTTATTATCTAGGCTAGGGATGCCTTTTCCTTACTTCTATTTTGATGCATTTTAATATCCAAACTACCACTTATTCCTCTACTTCATTTTTTTCTCGATTTCAACAACAAATCGATAAGAGCCTCCCAGTGACGAGATATATAGAAAATCCATTTTTGTTTGGATGTACCTATGTATACCCCCATTTTATTTTAGAAACAGATGATGCTTACAGTCTTTGATACGTAGCTTGGTGCACAAGGTGTGGAAGGTATTTTTGAACTTTAACATTGTTTGGTCCCTCTCTTGACACAATGTGGTCCATATTGTGTACTACTTGCCATAGTTTACAATAGGGTAATATTGTTCCTTAATGACATCTATAAAATTTTACCAAGTGGGTTCGGCCTCAAAATTTCCATACTCCTCTATGGAATTTTTCTCATTGTAAGTTTCCCACCAATTTTTGACATAGGGGACAACCTTACAGAAAAGAAAGGAGATATTTTTCCTATAATAGAGAAATAAACATGTAGTATATTTAACCATTTTTACAGAGAATTTGTATCTATTTGACCTTCAAATATGGGAATATCAAAATTAAATTGTACCTTGAAAGGGGTGTCACCTCTAAAGTGGTCGCTCGACGAAAATTGGTCGGTTTGTTTTGGCAGTTGTCGAAGGATTTGGGAAAGAATTTCCATCATCTCATCCCTCTATGACATGAGGGATTCCTCTAGAAACAAGATGAATAGGATATCCTACTCCAACATGTCTCTTTTCTTTCACAATGGGAGGTCATTGGGGTTAGCGAGGACGGTCTTTCAAAGTCTCAAGTAGTTCGAGTCCCAACTCCTTATATGTTTCCCTCGTTGGGGACATGCATAGAGAAATAAATAAAGAGAAGAAAACCATGATACCACTAATATAGATTTATGATGGGAAAAGATAAAACACATAAATATGGCATAAACATAGCGATACAATAATGTTCAGTTTCTATTAATGAACAAAATATGCAACAACTGTAAATATGTAGAGTGAAATAAACTCGTTAGAATGGTGGTTTCTTTTATATGAAAAGAGATGTGATGGCTACGTGGATTGGAAAGAGTACCATTAAAATGAGGTTTGAAAGACATTTTAACATAAATAATCGATGAGAAAATCTAAAAATCCAAAACCCTAACACTAGGTGATGAATCATTAAAAGGTTTGTGGGCCCTCATGCATTTAGTTGATACATGAACTTTTCAAGGGTATTACTTTTGCATGAAATCTCAGTTTGGGGTGTTCAGTAGCCCATAATAAAGGTATATCCAATGAGTACACATTTCGAATGGCCAATTATATGCCTTTGGATATCTTTTGGGCACTTCTAGGCCGAAAAATGTCATTTGGGGCCTCAAAATGGCCCTAGAAGTTTAAGATCCCAAAAAACGGTAAAAAACTTTCAAGATGGAAACTATATTTTGAGCTAGTGGAATAGGTGGGTGGTAAGTGATCTCCACCTATATCATTCTATAATGGTCTCATGGGAATGTAGCTCAAGTTCTATGAAATCATGAAAATTAGGGTGAGGAGTGATGGCCCAAGTAAGCACAAAATACTAATCAAATTCCACTTCCTATTGAAGATTTAGATTAGGGCCAAAAAATGTTGATTGGATCACCTGATAGGAAATATTGACTTATGTGAGAAGCATGTGAGCTATATAATACTCTACTCCCTCAGGAAAAGGTACCATCCAATGATTAAAATACCAGTGGGATACACTCTTGACTGAAGATATGATATTAATATGAGCCACATTGGTAGAAGGAGGTGGTAGGGGAAGGTTAAATGTACATATTAAGGAAGATTCTTTAAACTTCCATATTTGGAAACTCCTTTATGCACTCTTGGACTCACTAACAAAGGGAATATTGGAGACCACATTGTTCATAATGTTAGGTGTGTAGTATGCAAGTTGATTGATGGTCACAATATTCCCTTGATGAGGAAAGAGAAGGACTTGAAATAATGATGACACTACATCTATCATCTCATAGAAATAAGTGAGATCTAGTAGAAGGTTATACTCTAAAGAGGAATTGACCACCTCCACCTCGACAAAGACAATCTTACCACCTAAATCGATGGGTAATGCAGCGATAATAACATGTGGATGAAATGGCATGTTCTTTTATGGATAAATCTTTGGAGAGACGATAGCTTTATAATATGAGATGGAAATGATAGAAGTGGAGGTTCCTTCATAAAAAACCATTCAATAGATCTATTTCCCACATGCAATTACTTTATTTTGAAAATAAATTTGGTCGGAGAGCCTATGCCAAGATTGGTCCAAGTCAAACATAATTTAATTGGAGTCTGAGGGGTCAACCCTTCCTATCACTCACAACAATTCCTTACATTGTGTCGACAAGCTCTGTAGGACTTCAAAAGAAAAAAATTATTATATTCTTTGCATAACTAGAATTATTGTTTTCATTATGTTTGGTGCATGGGGGATCATAGGTATGTGGGAGCCGGCTTGCATGTGGGTTCGGAGGCAGTGGCCCCTGAAAACAATTTGTCATTTTTTACATAGATTTTTTAATGGTTTTTTAGCACATGGTTTTCGTCGATGTTTTTCTCATTCCAGTTAAGGGATTATAGTTGTTGACTAATCCAATTCAATGGAATAGGGGTTTTGGATGTCATGGGATACTATATATGTATTGTATTGTAAACAATGAACACATGATGGATATAATATTAGAGGTGTGTCTCCAAACAGGTTGTTGGTTTTCCCGGTTTGGGTTTCTAGGGTAAAATATATATGTAATATGTGTGTGTGCCATTGTTTGTTTTATATTTTTACTAATAATATATTTCGAGGTTAATTGTCGGATAATCCACAGTTGGTGTCATTTTTGTCATCGACGTTTCGAATAGACAATCTTAAACACAAAAAACATAACTAATACACAATCTTAAACACTTATTTATCCTATAAAAAGCCCTAGATTTACTTCAAAACTAATCAAACTTAACACCTAGACCTAATAATAATACAAGATCTTATAAAAGCATAAATCAACCCTACTTAATAAACATAAATTAACCCTATTTAGTAAATTTCTTATTAACCCTATCCTATATATAACTTTTCACTACTTTATCCTATTAAAACCCTAGTAGTCTTATTTATTTATAATATTATCATAAATCTAGAATTATGAAATATTATCAATAACCTAATTTACTAACCCTAAAATTGAATTAAATTTTCCTCAGTTTTAGAAATAGAACGTTACAACTAGCCGACCTAATTACAAATCTCGAAACTGTCCTACATTTACTATTAATTGATGAAGATCAGCAAGCTTTGTAACTGACGATTAGTCCTGATGATGAATCTCGATTCGGATTCGAAACGTCGATGACAAAAATGACACCAATTGTGGATTATCCGAAGATTAACCTCGAAACTACTCACCACAGAAATTTGAAAACAGTAATAATATATTTTCATTAATTTATTGTACTACATTAAAATATACATTTGGTATCAGACCATTTATTGGCTTCAAGGGGATGCCTCTATATTTATGGGTGTTGGATCAAGTATTTGGTAAACCTTGTTACAATGGGATATCTGCAATATCGATTCTTCAGGTGAAAAAAAATGGATAGAAGTTCGAAAATATAGATTGAGAAATTTAAAGGGAAAATTTTAGAGTTGTGGAAGCTCAAAATGGAAGATCTGTTGGTGGAAAAACATTAGTGTATCATTGTGTATCTAGTTACTATGCCTACAAGAATGTCAGTAGAATACTGGGTAAAATAGGATTAGTAGTTGAGGAGAATAATCTGGATATGTCTCTCAGATTTAGTATTATTGAATGTCTCAGGGGAAAACAACCAACACATTATGGGTTAAGTTAGGGGATTTGTATCAATCGAAGTCCCTGGTAAGAAATTTTTTCATGCAAAAGAATCTATTTAACCTAAGGATGAAAGCTGGAGATTCGATGATAGAGCATTTGAACACCTTCAATACCATGGTAAGTCAAATATTGTATTTTGATATTGATATTTCTAATGAGGATAAGTGTATCAATTTATTTTTCTCTTTACTAGACTTGTGGTATAGTCTGGTTATGGCCATATGTAGTGATACAACTACTTTAAGTTGCAATGATGTGGTCTAATCATCGTTTTCGAAGTATATGATGCGGAAGACCGTGTAAGGACAGAGAATATATGCATTATTTGCAAGAGGAATCTCCTAGGAAAGAAATATATCTAATTCCTTGAGTGGGAGATCCAAATCTTAGGGTAGATCTAAATCTCTTGGAAAGTTTGTAAAGGTATGTTCGATATGTGTAAAATAAGGGCACTACATGAATCAATGTATATCCAAATGTGTTGAGAGAGGGAATGGATATAAATATGCTCCTTCTATAGAAGAAAAAAATTCAACAAAAGGAGGAGGGGATGTGTACTTGGCTTCTTCAAGAACACATCTAGATTAGGTATAGAAAGTCTAACATCACCAAGAAAGGAAATTGCATGTTGAAAAATGGGTTCTAGTTAAAACATGAGGAATTTTGTGGACCATATGGACCCTAAGGTCCCCCCATATTCGTATTTTTAGTGGGATACTGGTTTCCAAAAGGATTTCCACTCCCAAGATGATTTTCCTAAGGAATAAAATAACTCCAAGGAATATTGATACTCTTAGGACCATACATTCCCCCAGGATGGTTTCCTTTAGGGACAAATAGACTCCCATAAACATTATTACTTCCAAGACCATACATGCTCCCTAGATATCTAACTCCAGGAATACAGGCATACCCTAAAGAAATACCACCCCCTCGACCATAACTACCCCCACGGGAAGGGCCCCTAGGAACATAAGTATATCTAAAAGGATAACCACTCATTGGACCATAAATACCCCTAGGAATAGAGGTACAACTAGAAGTATTAGGATTTTTGGGTATAGGTGTGCTACTCCACGAGATGTTGAATACCCATGAAATTTTATTTCGGCCATCTTGACTAGGAACAACCTCACTCCTACTATGAACAATATTCCAACCAAGAGGGAAACGAGAATTCAACATTGTTGGGATGCCTATAGGAATGACAGAAGTAGAAGGAAATCCACTTATGGTGCTAGAACCAAGGATTTTCCCCCTACTAGACACAAATTTATATGTGGGAATTAAAACATGTCCAATGGATGGGCTAATGCTCGGTACACTCATGGAAGGAAAATAAGTTACTACTAACATTCCCCAAATGGAGACACTTTATGAACTGGGAAAAGATAGTGTAGGCCCTATGGAAGTAACAGATGGAAAGGAGGACATCATGGAGGTTTCTCCTATGACCCCTGTAAATTATATTGAAGGCTCAACCATACTCGATGAGACACCTGTGCCCAACATCATGTGAGGATCATTGAAAAATAAAAAAATCTCACTAAAATCTTCTCTTACCCTAAGGAGCATGGGGTTGAAAGGACCAACTAAAGGAGGGTTAAAATTGGGTGGAGGAATTTTTTCAACCACTTCGACATCTACTTTCTCACTCTCCTCATATCCTCTCTCGGACTCTACAGGATCTATGTCACTTACCATCCTCTGTTTAATAGGTGGTTGTTCCTTCGCTTCAAGAGAAAGTTCATGTTGTCGATAGGACTGGTGAAGAAGTTGGTTTACCACAATGAATGCAATTTGTTATTGATATAGGTATATATCGGTGGCCACCCACCTATTCCAATGGCTTAAAGACCAATTTCCATTTTGGCAGTTTTAATATATTTTTTGGGTCCTAAACTTTAGGGGTCGTTTTGAGGCCCTAAAGAGAGTTTCTAGGAACGACATTGTCACACTATAGCATTTAGATAGAGTGTTATGGAAAAATGTGTATTCCTCATATAGTTCTTTCCAATGAGCCATTGTGTACCTAAAACCAATATTGTAAGAAAAAGTTATGACCCCAAGAAGTTGATGTACCAACTTACCCCATCGGGGCCCACATGAATTTTGGCCCTTCATATCTTAGGGTTAGGTTTTTTTATGTTTAGTATTTTCTAATTTATGATTTATGTTAAAACTTCCTTTGCAACCTCATTGTAATCATCTTCTTATGAATGAGCATACCCAAAACATCTCTTCTCAGAGATAAGTTACCACCATTCTAGCTAACTTGTATGTTTTTTCATTTTAGAGTATTTTGTATTTCAGACAATAATTAATAGAATATGAGCTTTACTATATTACCATGTACCCTACCATATCTTTGTGTATTTCTTTTTTATATCTCTATTATATTTCTTCCTTCATATTCTTCCTAAAAAATAATCTGGATCGATGGTATCAGAGCGATCTAGTACTTGTCGTTCTTAGTGCATGTTCCTGACAAGGTCAAGGTATAGAGAGTTGGGTCTTCAGCTTGTTTATCTTCAGGAAAACCTCTCTCTCATTCCCAATCAACCTTTCATGGTGGAAGAAAATAGGGATGACGTGAAAAGATATCATTTCAAACTATTTATCGAGGAATCCCTTGTGCAATAGAGGAACAAGATGATGGATAATTTTTCCCAAATCCTTCAATGACTACCGACAACAATGGAGGCACTGTCAACCAGAAGTCACTTCGTAGGTGCGAATCCCTTCAAGGTACAAGTTAACTTTGATATTCTTGTATTTGAAGGCTAGATGTGCATTGATGCTTTGGAAAAATGGTTAAATATGCTAAAGAGTTATTTCTCTTTCCACAATTTTTTGAATAGTGAAAATATCACCTTCGCGCTCCTTAAGGCCCTTCCCCATGTCATATATTTGTGGGGGAATTATAGTGAGAAACATGTCGAGGATGAGTCTATATATTTTGGTCCATGACCCACTTGGGAAACTTTTGTTGATTCCCTCAAGGAACAATATTATCCTGTTGGAAGTTATGATGAGCAATACACGAGATGGAACACACTATGCCAAGAGAGGGGCCAAATAGTGTCGTATTTCACCAATACATTTTCTACATTTCGCACCAATTTAGGTATCAAATACTCTAAGTAGCATCTAATCCTAAAATAATGCAGGGCTTTGCATAGTTACTTGCAAACTAAAATGGATTTTTTGGACATCTCATCATTGGGAGTCGCTTACCAATATGCTATCAAAATCAAGTAGAAGTTCAAGCAGCAAAAAGAGAAGGATTTTGGGTATGCAAATATGCAATAGACAAAGTATGGTAAGAGTGGCCCTAAATCCCAATCCAAAGGACAAATTAAGTATGTCCAACCTCGAGATAACCATCCCAATCCACCGGCAAAGAAGAGAAATGGGAAGTCGAACAAGGATATTGGAAAATGGTGTGAGTTCCACAAAATCCCTTCACACAATATTGATGATTGTCGCTCCAAACAATCTTTGATGGATGAGACAAAAGCCCTAGAAGGGTCATATGTTGAATCATACTCTGATTCAGAAATAGAAAAGGGAGGACAAATCATTGATACAGAACCCAATGTCATCGTTGCTACCAAAAAAATCCATCCAGAGGAACCAAAGGAGCTTGAAGAAGGGGAGCACCTTTTCCACTTAGAGATATGGGTGAAGGGAACCCCAATTCATTTCATTATTGAATGTGGTAACCAAAAGAACTTGATCTCAATATAGGTTTTCAAGAGGTTGAACCTAAAAATGATTCCACATCCTTAGCCATACACCATCTATTGGCTTAGCTAGGGACAAGACATATGTGC
The DNA here is from genome assembly GCA_009831015.1 of Picea engelmannii. Classification (NCBI taxonomy): domain Eukaryota; kingdom Viridiplantae; phylum Streptophyta; class Pinopsida; order Pinales; family Pinaceae; genus Picea; species Picea engelmannii. The sequence goes on from ML779974.1 coordinate 433,287, forward strand.
CAGCCAAGTTCCAAAAATGTCTCCTACACTACAACATAAAACCCTTCAAAGATGAGGTATTGTGTGATATTCCCCCATTGAATATTGTGATTTTTTTCTAGGAAAGTCATATATGTGGAAGAATCATGTTGTTTATGAATATAGGCCTCGTAGTGTCAATATTACTTTGGGAGATCAAATCTACAAGGTAATAGAGGCAATCCCAATCATTGTGGTTTCTTTGATCTTTGTGAAGCAAGGAAGAACGGTGCTCTCTCAAGTCAAGAGATTTGGCCTCTATATGTTCTGATTGGGAGGTGAAAAAAATGTCACTACAATTTCCAAACCTAAAACCTTTGCACGAGGTCTCTTTTCCCAGAAGCAACAAGTCAACGAAATAACAAAGGAGTACAAAGAAATATTTTTCTCTCTTATTGGGGTTCATGTGCACTGTCAGGTAAATCAATCCATTGATATGACACCTGGTGATCCTCTTCCTAATGGCCCTTTATACAGGCATTCTATTATGGAGAATGAAGAAACCAAATGGCAGATCCAAGAACTAGTTATGAAGGGCCACATGAGAACAATATTCTCACCTTGCACTAGCCCAATCATTCTAGTACATAATAAGGATGGGACATGGTGACTTTGTATTGATTATAGATCCCTAAACAAGATGACATTCAAGAACTGATACCCAATTCCTTGTATTGATGATCTTCTCGATCAGCTCAAGGGAGCCAATTTGTTTAGCAAGATTGATCTGAAGTTAGGCTACCACCAGGTGTCGATTGAGAAAAATGATGTGTGGAAGAAAGCCTTCATCTCTAAAGAAGTCCTCTTTGAGTGGTTGGTCATGTCTTTCAGCTTCACTAATGCCCTAGGGTAAAATCATGAATCTGGGTGTCTATTTTCCTTGTTTTTTGAGAAATGAAATATATTTTCAGAAGTTTTTCAACTTACTGTAAACACAAGTATTTTTTTATTTATAATTTCACTTTGAACTAAAAAAAAATTGTAATGAATTTTGTTAACTTCCTATTGATTATTTCTTGAAATTTTTTTATTGACATTTGATATGTCATTTTAGTGATTGTTTGATAGTATGTTCCTTAAAAATGAAGGCATTTATAATGAGTTATGTTTGTTGACACTAATTTACTCATTATCAAAATTTTTGTTTATGAAAAAAATATATATGTTGTAACAATCTATACAGACTCTATTAAAGTATGGTTATATTTTTTAAGACAATGGATGAATATTATAATTACTATAATTTTTTGAATTTGACCAATCTGAAAAAGTTGCATATTTTAAACACATTTAGATTGACACCATTTACATGCCTTAATTTTTATTTAAAAGTAAAATATAAAAGAACATTTTTGAAGAGGACAATGAAAGGTTCCATAATATAAATTTTCCATAATTTTTTACTATGTATTATTGAAGATATTGATTTTTCATTTTACTGAATAATTATTTCATCTAAAAATAATATGCAAACATTTTGTTTTATAAATTTAACTAAAATTACTAAATAGCAATTAAATTGAAAACAAATTGTATCAAAAGAAAGTATATTCAATCTTGAAAATGTTAGTACTAGTTATGAAACCAGACTCATAATATTTTAAGGAGTCTACTCCTCCCCAAGTTGGAGTAAGCTGAAGTGAACACATACGTTTATGAAAAGTGTCATACTTACAAGTTTTCGATCGAACTAATAGTTTGGCCGAAAGTTAGTATTTTTCAACCGAAATTTAGTTTTAATGCAAAATTGTTGGTAGATTTAAAAGTTGTGTTATATTTTTCAACAGTGTCGTTAGATTTAACTTTCAGCCGAAAACATGCCATTAGGAATTTTCATGACCCGATTCTCACAAAAGTGTTACCCAAATTCATGATTTTACCCACATTCATGCAGATGATGTATGACATATTACGACCATTCACAAACTCCTTTGTGGTTGTATATTTGGATGACATCCTCATCTTCAAAAAAACTTGGGAGGAACATTTGGATCATATTCAACATGTATTGGGCACGTTTCAATAACATAAGTTATATGCCAATTTGTAGAAGTGTTCCTTCAACATGCAATGAATCTAATATTTGGATACATCACCGATGAGCAGGGTGTACATGTGGATCCAACCAAGATCCAAGTCATCCGTGATTAGCCAACCCCAAAGATAAGGACTGAGCTCTGCAACTTCTTAGGCCTCTCCATCTTTTATCAGTGGCTTCTGTTGGGCTTATCTCATAGCGCTTGGGACCTAATCCAGGTGGCCAAGGGTGGTGCAAAGGCCAAGTTTGTGTGCTCCACTTCCCAACAAAAAACATTCAAGGAATTGAAATTTTTTCTTTGCTCAGCACGAGTCCTCATTCTTCCAGACCTGCAACAATCATTTGCGATTGAGAAAAATGCTTCATATTATGCTATTGGTGCATTCCTCACTCAGAAGAGGCATTCGATATACTATAGAAATGAAACTATATCTAATTTTATTCGTATATACCCCACCTATGACAAAAAGTTGTACTCCATTATGCAGGCATGTCAACAGTGTAAGCATTACATTCTGGGAAAGGAAACAATCATCTACACTAATCACAAGCCTCTAGAATTCATGTAGAAAAAAGGGAAGTTATAAAATGATCTCCATCAGAAGTGGTCCATGTACCTGTAACAATTCCACTTGAATGTCAAGTATAAGAAGGGTAGCAACAAGCATTTCAAACATTTCCTCAATCGTCCCCTACTGGTAGTGCTAACTATAGTTCTTGACTACTATGGACATGAAATATTTGGATGGCCACAATTGTACAATAATGACTCTGAATTTGCTACTTCCTATCATACATTGAGTGCAGTAAAAATAGTTCCCGACTTTCATATCTAGGATGAATTTTTATGTCGTTTGAGCCATCTATGTGTTCCTTCAGGCAAGCATTCCAAGATAATCTGGGAAGCTCATTACAACAAGGAGCACTTCCTACACCATTTCCAAGTGTGCCATTAAGAAACAGGAGCTATAAACCCCTATGCCTACTCTAGATAGGCCTTGGGAGTCCATATCCATGGACTACATGTCTATTATTCCTTCAACCAAGCATGGGAATGACTGTGTCTTCATGGTCATCAATTGATCCTCTAAGATGGAAATTTTGGCACCCTGCAAGATGAGAATCACAGTGGAGGCCACCTCCAAGCTATTCTTCACACATGTTTGGATTCATTTTAGGCTCCCACAACCTATTATATCATTTCAAGACAGTAGGTTCCTGAGTACGTTTTGGTCCAGACTATGGTCGACGATGGACACCAAGCGGACAAAATCAACTTCCTTCCACCCACATATTTATGGACAAACAAAGGTAGTCAATAAGATGATTATTCATATCTCGAGGATATATAATTCCAACCATTCATTCTCATGGTATGAAAGCCTTCCTTTTGTTCAACATAGCTACAATAGATCCCTCAGCAAATCTATTGGCCACAACCCTTTTCAGGTTTGTTTGGGGTTCCAACCATTGGACCCCATTGATGTAGCTCTTCCCATTGAAGTCCTACATGAAGAGTCCTCCCATGCCCTGAACGAGGTTGATAAGACAACCAAATATGTTGATCACATCCATAATATCCAACAATAAGTTCATGATATTGTGTAGAAGGCCAATGCCAAATATAATCAATGCCACGATCAACATTGGGTTCCACACAAATTTCAGGTGGGAGATAATGTATGGTTGCATTTGTAGAAAGAGAGCCTAAAAGGAACCCACTGGAAGTTTCTCCCACTCTGATACAATCCTTACATCATCACCAAGTCTATGGGTGAGAATTCTTTTGAATTAAGTATTTCTCATTTCCTTGGCTTCCAACCATTATTTAATGTGGAACTACTTCAACCATATTTTCCACCTCTCCTGGACACTTCAGATGTGTCTGAATAGTTGGAACCTACATAAATAAATCCTTCCTACATTAAATAGGATACATTTTATCATATCATGTACACCAAGAAAAACGAAACCGACCAACAAACTATCAAAATCCATTAGCTCGTCAAAGTAGAGAAATTTCTTCATTAGGGAAAGTGGCTCACCAGGGGTCAGATTCAACAGAATGGATACCATTTCTTCCTAAGTAGGGAGGAATTATCTATGTGGATATCAGTGGTCACCCACATATTACACTGGTTCAAATACAATTTTCTATTTTGGCATTTTTTCTACAATTTTTCGAGTCCTAAACTTTCAAGGTCGTTTTGAGGCCCTAAACAACATTTTTGGGCAGGGAACTGTCACAGTATAGAAATTGGCCAAGGTGTGACAAAAACATATTTATTTATTGGATAGTTCTTTCTAATGATCTATCATGTGCCTAAAACAAAGATCGTATGCAAAAGTTACGACCATGGGAAGTTGATGTACCAACTTACCCCATTAGGGCCTACATAACTTTTGGTGCTTCATCTCCTACGATTAGATTTTTTGTTTTTAGGGTTTTATCATTTATTATTTATTTTAAATAGTATTTTGGAGCCTCATTGTAATCAACTTATTGTGAATGAGCGTAGCCAACACATCTCCTCTCAAAGATAAGCTACCACAATTCTAGCTAGCTTGTGTGTTTTTTCATTTTATAGTCTTTTGTATTTAAGGCATTCATTAATAGAATATGAGATTTATTGTATTATTGTGTTCCTTGCCATATATCTATGTATTTCTTTTTTATATCTCTTTTATATTTTTTCCTTCATATCATTCCTAAAAAATAATCCAGATTAATTATGACAAGAAACAACAATCAACCAATGCCCTACTTGGACACATAACCAAGGAGAAAACCCCTAGTGAATATAGGATATCAACAAGAAAACCAATGGATGAAGGGACCATATTAAAAGAAACCTTTTATGGGATGTCAATTACCCAAAATATTTGCTAGAGTAGGTGTGAGAGACAATTACAATAACCCACATGTAATAGCCCTTACTAGTGTAAGTACCTTGGTCAAGATAGGCAACCTCCAGGGAAACTGAAAAAAAGGTTCAACACTTGACTTGGGTACTATAAGAACTTCCCACCTATTTTCACCTTTGTATATACCTAGGAAAGGATACTATGGTGACGACCTGACAATTGATGACCGAGTTTACAGCCCTAGGTTGAACCACATGTATGGGCAAGAAAACTAATCCAGAAGCTTCTAGAAGTGTTGCCTCCTAGAGATGTCTAGAAACTTTCAAAACCTCCATACACATAGCATTCCAAGTATTTCAAGAAACACAAAGACAATAGAAGAGTATATGCTACTCTACTTTCCTCAATGCGACTGTGTGCTTAATTCGTGTGTTAGAGGATATTTTCAGCAAGCACTCATTGTGGCAATGGGTTTATGAAATCACTAGTGACTTCTAGGTTTGGATAATTTACTCTCCAACCCTACACTAAGGCCCTAAATCCTAATCTAGTGGCAGTATGCTAGCAAGAAAAAGGTATAAAATTTTAAATTAAACATTCTTTCTTTTGAGGCTAATGATTAGTCAAGAGAAATAGATTCAACTTGTGTGATTTTTTTGACACTTTCCAATCCAAATGAAGAAAAAGTATGTATGCAATAAATTTAACTTTTCCATTCGATGAAGTCTGTCTAAAGGAAAGGAAGATATCTTTTTCTTTTTCATATTTCTAAACCAAAATAGAAACCTCACTCTCTCTCATTAACTACTCAAGCCAATAAAAGAAAATGTGAAAATGCTCAAAAACTAATCACACAAATGCAATCTCCAAGTCACTCTAAAGATTTACCATAGAACACTTTGAAATTGATTTTTCTTAATATGATAACTAAAATGAATATGCAAATCAAACTAGCGAAAACAACAAATGAAAGGTTTTATGATATTGGTAGATGCAAACAAGTACACTCCAATATTTATACAATACCAATACCTAAAACTTGGAGAAGGATATAGAAATGAAAAACATTTCAACACACACAAAATGAATGTTAAGGGAAAAAAGAGACACTATTGAATATGAAAATACCCACTACAGATGCAACCTAGGTCACTACTCTCTAGGGAACAATCTCACATCAAAAGCAATACAAGAAAAACACTCAATCACTTCAAATTCACTTTCAGACGCAAAAAACAAACAAGAGGCTCTACCAAGGATCAAATCAAGGCTCCAAACATCCTATAGGCTCATATACCTATCGAAAGTATATCTCTAAAAATACACAACTCAAAAAATTCAAAAAATGGTCACCTACAGAATAGATCGTGGCCTAGAAATAGTATAGAGTGCAACCAATAGGTATGTAGCCACGAGCTATAGTGAGCCAGCTTAAGGTTCTTGAATGAGTCCTTAAACCAACATATGATACCTTTGTAGGAGTTCATTACAAGTCTTCGAGTAGGATATGGGTGCCATGAGTGGGTCTTCTACACTAGGAATCGATTTTGATGTCTTAACATGTTCAAAGGAGGAAAAATGACCAATAATCCCTAATTTCACATTCTCAAGATCAAGCATTGTGAACAAAACCAACACACAATAAAACAATCCCTCACTCATCGGTATTTTTCCTTGGAGTTAGTTATGGGTGTCATTAATATGTTTTACAAAGTATGGATTGTTGTCATGGATTCAACCATAGTTTTGGTAGGGAAATAAAAAACTTGGGCCCTTGACCATGGTCGAAAGAGGGAAATAACAAATTTGAGTGTTAAGCCCTAAATAGTGGCACAATACCCCTTAATTGGGGCATATTACATTAGTATTTTTATTTTCTTTAGGTTGGATTTGCTCCAATAGTTTTAATTGTACCTCCTAGTGTCCTATATATACCGAGAACTTTTCATTTGGAATCATCTTGTATTTGTAAATTTATGTGGTGTATAAGGAGGTTTCCCCATCGAAGATGATTATTATCTAAAATTCTCTATTTTTCAAGGCGTTGAGTACTTATTCTGAGGATTTTTATGCTATTTTGGTATTTGGTTCTTAAAATTTGGTATTAGAGCTCAAGGTCTTGGGGTGTCTCTACTGCATCCAAGACACCTTGGATTTTTCTCTATAATTGTCTTTATATGATGTTTCAGATGGAATTGATTGGACGATATTTATTATATGGATCAAAGTACTTGAGGTTAAAATTTCATCACCTGAGGCCTTACACTTTCAGAGATATAGCTTATGTAAGACAAGGTTATGGAATCATCTTGAATTTATCCATCTCCAAATTTTCTCTATAAAACAATTTATGTGAAGTTTCAGACTTTGAAACTCAGAGGATATTCATAGAAATCATAAATGTAACTTTGATAAAAAAATTCATCTTTTGTTTCATCCTACATTTCTAGATACACCCTGTGTAAGATAAGGTAGCCGACTAGTCATATTAACTAGTCTCAAACAGGTGTTCTGAGTAAAACAATGATATTTTTTCAATGAGTATCCAAATTAAGTGAGACAAGTTGCATTGTATATTAGCCAGTATCTAGTATTTCTGGTGCACGTTTCATAATCAAATATCATATAATTTTCCCTTGGCATGCTTTACAAGTGCACACTCCTAGAAGGGCCAAAAATCCTGAAGGTGTGGGGAAGTTACCATAAATTCCACTTGGCATATCCAATTTTGATCAGGCCAATGGAATTGCAGAGAAGACATATCAAATGACTATAGAACAAAATATTTGGACCTAGAAGGGATGAAATTTTGGAGATACATTAAAGGAAATATCATCTAGTAGTACCACCTAGAAATCAAGGTTTAAAAGTGATACTTTGACAACATGCCACCAAAAAAGGGAACTTCTACACAAAATAATCCTTCAGATAGTGCTACTTGGACTCTTGATGAAGGTGAAGAAATGTGCATGGACATAAATGATTTACAAAATAATATTGTAAAAAAAGATGAACTACAAGGGATGATGGATTCAACTGAAGCTAAGTTTGAGGCAATAATGGATACGAATATGGATGGTTTAAAAAGGGAGATCATGGACAGATTAAAAAATTTCCTAATAGAGATTCCACGTGAAAGTGAAAAAATTTCACATGAAATTCATGATGAGGACACAAGGAAGATGAATCAAGATTGGAGAAACTCTAACTATGGGTTGAAGACCAACCACTTTCCTAATATCGATATGAGGAAGTTTAATGGAAAGGATCCAATCACATGGATACTTCAGATGGAAAATTTCTTTGATATAAATGATGTGCATCACACACAAAAGTTACATATTACTTCTTTATGTTTAGAACCCAATCAATTTGTGTGGTATCAATGGATTTGTTCTCGCAAATCACTTTCCAGTTGGACAATTTTGATGGAATAAATGATAACATACTATGAGGATATAAGGAGTAATACCTTCTTTATCCAATTGATAAATCTCAAGCAAAACGGTTCAATTGAGGAACACATTGAGAACTTCCAATGATTGAATATAAAGGTAACATATATTCCATATGAGCACCTGATTGATGTATTCATAGGAACTTTAAAGGATAACATTTAACATGAGGTTCGCCTTTGGGAACCCAAATAATTAGAGAATGCGTTTAGAGTGGCAAGAAATGTTGAAAGTAAAAATCTAGCTATGGCTACTAGAAGGACCACTCCTAACATATATCGAGAGAATAATGTTCCTTCTTCCAAAACACCTCAACTTACAAGGTTTACACCTCAACAATTGGAGGAAATAAAAGAAAAAGTTGTATTCTTTAATTGTGACAACAAGTATAGTAAGGGGCATAAGTGTGGTGAGAAGAAATTATTCTACATAGATTGTGAAGAGGAGGAAGAAAAAGAACAAGAACCAACTCAAGATGAAAACATATAAGATATTTCCTTTGAAGAGTTGACTCCCACGATATCATGTAATGCATTGGTTGGAATTAGCATTCCTCAAACCCTCACAATCAAAGGATATATCAAAAATAAAAAGGTAATAGTCCTAATTGATTCTGGTAGTAATCATAATTTCATTCACTATAAATTATCCAAAGCTCTCAATTACTTTATATATCCAACACTAGAGTTTTAAGTAATGATTGCAAATAGAGAAACTATCAATTTCTCAGGAAAATTCCATAAGATCAATATTACTATGGGGAATATGTAATGAATAGTCCAATGATTTCTATACCCATGGGTGGTGTTGATGTCGTACTAGGATTCCAACGGTTACAATCATTGGGAACAATGGATTTTAATTTTCAAGAAATTTGCATGAAATGTTTATTGGAAGGAAAGGAAATTGAGTTAAGGGGTATTACAAGGAAACCGATTAAGGAGATAATCTCTAATGGAATGAAGAAATTATTGAAAAGGGGGAATCAGGGTGTAATTGTACAATTATGATCACTAAATGTTCAAACATCTAAGCCATCTATTCCTCTAGATATCCAATGGGTCATTTATAAGCATTCCAAAGATTTTGAAGATATTCCTAGAGGTCTTCCACCCACTCCAAATCATGATCATGTTATTAACCTAATTTATGGGAGTGTTCCCCTTAGCATCAAGCCTTACATCCCAGAGGGGTTGGATCCAATGGTGGAAAGCGAGGAGTTTTTCACCATTGGGAAAGGTGCAATTCTCATGAGGGCTTTACCTGGAGCCATGGAGTCACCTTGAGGTAGTGGTTGAATGTGTGGTTGCACCTAGAGATACTATCTTAAATCGTATTGTGAACCATGCACACATAAGTGGATCAAATCCCACGCCCATGTCCTTCAAATTGGCTATTTTATGAGATGTACGACAGTCATTGATGGAGTGTGTTGTTAAGGCACTTCGTGATGTTAATGTCACTAGTTTGAAACACGTGGGGACAAAAAATGTAGTCATTTTAAGGTTTGATGTTGCTTAGGATGGGTGTGATCCCCAGGTGATTTTGGCGGCTTATATGCCCCTGAGAGATGGTTTCTTAGCCATAAGCTAGTCCCACAGGTCATGGACAAACTAGCAAACAAAAAAAAACCATCAAGCCTTACATATACCCTTATTCCCAGAAGAGAAAAATTGAGCGTATGGTTGAATAAATGTTAGAGGCTAGCATTATTAGACCTAGCCAAACTTCTTAGTCTGCACCGGTGGTAATGGTGCTCAAGAAAGAGGTCTCATGGCGTATGTTTCCAGATTATAGAGAGATCAACAAGATCAGTAATAAAGAAAAGTTTCCCATTCCCATCATTGATGAATTGTTAGATAAACTACATGGAACAATCCACTTCATAAAGTTGGATCTTCGTTCACGGTATCACCAGATTATAATGAAGGAAGCATATATCTCAAAAAAAAAAATTTGAACTCATGAAGGGCATTATTAATTTTTGGCCATGCCTTTTGGCCTTACGAATACAACTTCCACATTCCAAGGGTTGATGAATTCAATTTTCAAGCCCTTCCTTCAAAAATTTGTGTTAGTGTTTTTTGATGATATACTAATCTATAGAAATTCTTGGGAGGATCATGTTCGACATGTTGACAAGGTGCTACGAATACTAAAGGAGAAACAAGTATATGACAAACCATCCAAATGTTTATTTGGGGTGAAGGAGGTAGAGTATTTGGGTCATATTGTATTGCATGAAGGTGTCAAGGTAGGCCCTAACAAGATTAAGGCCATGATGGACTGTCCGAATCCAAAACATTAAAGAATATTAGAGGATTTTTGGGTTTGACTAGTTACTATCACAAGTTTGTTCAGAACTATGGAAGAATATAAGCACCTTTAATGAAATTAACTAAGAAGGATGCATTTTCATGGACTCCAGAGACAACTCAAGATTTTGAACAACTTAAAGAGGCAATGTGAAAATATCCTTCCTTGACCACATCAAACTTCAAAAAATCCTTAATTGTGGAATGCGATGCCTTAGGAAATGGCATCAATGTTGTTATAATGCAAGAAAGAAGGCCCCTTTCTTTGAAGTTGGCTAGTCAAGGGAAAGGAATTACAAAAACCTGTTTATGAGAAGGAAATGATGGAAATACTACATGCATTGAATCAATGGTGCCCTTACCTAATATGTAGGCACTTCAAGGTCAAAGCAGAACATGATAGTCTTAAATACTTCTTGGAACAAAGAATGTCTTCAGAATAACAAAAACAATGGGTGACCAAGATGTTGGGTTTTGAATTAGAAATCATCTACAAGAAAGGGAAGAAAAATGTTGTGTTATAAGAACTCTCAAGAAAGGATGAATATGTCGAGGCCTTTCTTTGTGACATATCGATCATCCAACCTGATTGGATAATAGAAGCAAGGGATGAATGGAAGAATGGAGAAAACGTGTGGACTCTCATTCAAAGGTTGGAACAGGATTCCAGTGCATAAGATACATTTACATGGCAAAATTATTCACTATGGTACAAAGATCACTTATATTTATGTAAGAAATCCCAACTCAAACAAAAGGTATTCTTGGAATTTCACACCTCTCCATTAGGAGGGCACTCAGGATTTTTGAAAACCTACCATAGGGTCAAGGACGGATTTTTTTGGGATGGACTTAAAACTGATGTTCAAAGTCTTGTGGAAAAATGTTTGGTTTTCCAACCAAATAAGGTGGAAACAATTAATACCCTGGGTATTTTACAACCATTAGCTATCCCAAGTCAATGCTGGGAGGATGTTTCCATGGATTTCATAAGAGGGTTACCAAAGTATGAAGGAAAGAGTGTCATCATGGTGATTGTTGATAGGTTGACAAAGTATGCACACTTTTGTGCACTCTCTCTTCCTTTCAAATCTAGTACAATTTACACCATATTCATGGAGACAGATCAAAATCTACATGGAATCCCAAAGATTATTATAAGTGATAGAGATCCCATCTTCACTGGACATTTTTGGACATAATTTTTTTCTTGTTTGGGTACTCAATTGGGTCATATCTCATATTATCATCCTCAATCTAATGGACAAACCGATATAGTGAACAAATGTCTGGAAGGATACCTTTGTTGCTATGTCTGTGATAAACAAACACAATGGTTCAAGTGGTTACCCTTGGCAGAATGGTGGTATAACACTTCCTTTCATATTGCAATTAAAATGACACCATTTATGGCACTCTATCAATATCACCCACCTTCCATCACTTCTTCTCTAAAAGAAAAATCTAAGGTTCAAGTAGTGGAAGATCACATCGAGCATCAATAACAAGTTCTCCAACTCTTAAAGGACAACTTGACCATGGAACACAATCACATGAAACAACAAGCATATCAACATCGTATTGAAAGAAACTTTGAAGTAGGGGATTGTTTATTTTTAAGACTACAACCATACAAACATATCACCCTCAAGCAAGCTAAGAAGGATAATAAATTATCACCAAAGTACTATGTCTCTTATAAGGTGTTGAAAAATATTGGTACTATGGCATACAAATTGGAGTTGCCTGCATCTTCGTGAGTACACCCAGTTTTCCATGGTTGATGCTTAAAGAAGGTTATAGGTGACAAGATCCCAGTTCAAACTATATTTCCAGAAATTAAAGAGGAAGGAAAAATCATATTGGATCCTGAAGTTGTCACTAACACAAGAATTCAACAGTTGTGGAATAGACCCATTTCAAAGTATCTCATTAAGTGGACGAAACTACCTATTGAAGATTCCACTTGGGAAGATTCCACTTTTATATAGAAGCATCAATAATTACTCAAGCGTTGCGGACAACACTTGCCTGAAGGGGAGGGGCATATTAAGCCCTAAATAGTGGCACGTTACCCCTTAATTGGGGAATTTTACATTAGTATTGTTATTTTATTTATATCATCCTAGGTCCATTAGTTGTAATTGTACCTTCTAGTATCCTATATATACCAAGGAGACCTTTTCATTTGGAATCATCTTGTATTCTAAATTTATGTGGTGTGTAAAGAGGTTTCCCCCTCGAAGAGGCTTATTATTTGAAATTATCTCTTTGTCAATGCGTTGAGTACTTATTCTGAGGTTTTTTATGCTATTTTTATATTTGGTTATTAACATTGATCCGTAAACATAGCTTCTTGGAATTAAGCACCATGAACATGTACTCGAACCACCACATGGGACCATGGATGGGTTGTGGAGCCTTAACCATCATCAAATGATGAAAACATGTGCCTTAGGATATTATTGAAGATTCTCGAGAACAAGAGTCATGAATAAGCCCTCAAACAAACATATAGGAACTCTATAAGGGGTGTTTGGCCTCTGAGTGGAACACAAGAACCATGAGTCAGTTTTTTTCACTAGAAAGGTGTATCCAGGAATAAACATGACCGGGGGGAAACAATGGCCTCAATCCCTAATTGAACCTTCTCTAACTCAAGCACTATGGGAAACATCTAGAAACCATGACATAAGTCCTCTCTAGGGATCCTTTGGTATTAGAGTTAAATATGGATGCCATTTTGAGGTATTAGACATCATGGATGGGTCTTGGTTCCATGACCACAATAAAGGAAGGGAAGCAAGAGCCTCTTGGCACCACATATGACCTGTGTAGGTTATTAGTTACCTGGATGTATGCTATGGGTTTCATGAGTAGGTTAGTTTTTGATCCAGGTGGATATCGGGGGCCACCCACCTTTTCCAAATGGCTCAAAACATTTTTCGAGCCATTTTGGCAATTTACTATTTCTAGCAGGTTTTACTTCCGGGGCCATTTTGAGGGCCTAAAT